>RCNN01000183.1:0-69265 GCA_003667245.1 Heterostelium multicystogenum | reverse complement strand
TTAAAATCACTCCAATCCTAGTAATCATCATCAAACCATTGATATTTTAATTTTAATTTTATAACAACAACAACATATAAAATATTTAATTAATACATAGAGTCATACATCAACTTACAAATTAGTCAATCACATCAACACCACTCCCTCCTGATCATAAAGATATGATCCAAACATCTATACCATTCTTAATTTTAATTAATTTAAATGGAAATGCAAATTCAAAATCTCAATCTCCAAATCATCATTTATTTTAAACAAAGACCAATCAAATCTGCATTTCCATCATTAACTTCATCAATTGGAAACCAAACTAAACTAATAAATAGTTACCAAAACAAATTCGTTGTTAAATTAAATATATATAATATCTCTTGTTGTTGTTGTATTATAAACTATAATTGTTGTAACAATAGTCTCAAATATATAAAACTATAAATAATAATTATTTTTTCCTCCGATAATATATTATATACTAATTTATAAATCTAAAAATGTTGTATAATTCTATTCCAACTATAATCCATACCAACAAATGCCAATTCTATAGGTGTAGTACAAGTAATAATCATAGCATTTCCAAAAGTTTCAAAATCCAAACTCAACAAAGAGGACTCAGAAGAAGTATAGCAGCAGTATTAGAGAGCTACTTTATACAATCTGCAAGTAACATTTCAGCAACAATGAGTAGCAATAACGATGCCCATCATAAATCGAGAATTATTCTCACCGTAAAAGTGCCAGAGATTGCACTGACCAAAAAGATACTCTTTGACCAAGTCGAGTCGATCAAAGATGCAATTGCCCTTATTTTAGAGAAGCTTCCACCCGGTTGTCTAGAGAATCAACACGAATATAATATTTACAATCCACAAAAGAGCAAATGGTGTAAGATTGATTCTCCATTTACAAAATATCAATTCCGTGAAAATGTAACTATCAACCGACCAACCTCAAATTCCAATCAAAATACTAATCTCTCATTCAACTCACTACAGCAAGAAAATAGAGTTCAAACGTGATACAAGAGGTGGAGTTAGCCATATTTTTGAATTCAGTAGGTCAAATTTTGAAATCCTCAAGAACTGTATATATTCAACTTCCAGAGATCGTTGCTGTCGGACTTTCCAATGGCATCAATTCAAATACTATCGCCGGACAATCATCAGTCGAAACCACACCACAATTCAATATGTCTCAATCCACTACACCCACATACAAGTCTGGTGGATCACTCAGAACATCTGCAGAAAATACATTCGTACCAGCCGCATCTACTCCACCAACTTTAGTCACACCATCGATTACCATTCAACGTCCATCGATTCCAACTTTAAATCTCTCTGGATTGACACCACCTTCCTCGAACATCAGCATTCCACCTTCACCTTCACCACTTTCCTCTTCACCACGTGCTCCACTTGAGCAGAAAAAGTCATTTCTCCAGATCATTGGTTTATCGCCACGCAACTCTCCAAGAACTCCAACCATGGCAATGACTACACCACTCACCACTCCACGTTCTATTGGTACCTATGCGCGTGCCGATAGCACTACACGCGTCAGCTTTGACGTCGACGAACACACCACTATCAAGGAGCTACTCCACAAGATCTATCAACACTACAGCCACATCGATCGTGAGCTACTCGACGACTACAATCTCCAGGTAACAAGTGACCAATCGTGGCTTTCCGATCGCAATAAAACCATCGGCGAATACCAGATTCACCATCTTTCAGAGTTGCAGTTCCGTCGTCAGAATCAAAAGGTTAAGGTCATCTTTTTGAATCGAGAGGTAGTCGTTTCATTCTCACCATCAGACACCATTGCAACCATCACCAACAAGTTCAAACAACAATACATTCCTTCACTTATGCGAGTGCACCGCTCACCAACTATTGCTGGTGGTATTGGCGGCAACAAGCTTCACCGTCAGTCACTCACTCTCGAGCCGATCCAAGAACAAGAAAGCACTGGCTCCTCATCAACCTACACCTCTTCATCGACCACTCAACACTCTTCACCAGTTTTACAATCCGTCACACGTTCACATAGATCATACTCTGATAGTTCACCTCTTTCCTTCTCAGGCAAGAGTAGCAATCCCATCAACTCTACCGAACACTCCATCGATACAATCAAACGCAAAAACACCAAAGATGCCACCAGCCAACAACTTCAATCACAGCAACAATCAACGAGTCCGGAGCTAGCGGAGTTCAAAGACTTTAGATTTTTCCTCTGTACCAAACACACCAATCCCAACATTCAAAACCGTTTCGACTACATCCTTGAGGAGGACCGTACCCTCGAGTCTTTCAACTTTTGGAATGGCATCAAGCTACATTTTAAGAACAACAACACCAATACACAATCGACACCACGCAATCACATTCAATCCACCTGTAAATTCCCATTCTATATCACAATCGAAGCTCCTTCCCAACAAATCAACATGTCACACGTCCTCGAGGTCGAGTCATCTTCACGCATCTCTGATCTCATCAAATCCTATTCACAGATCATAAGATCATCTTTAAATATTACCAAGTTCAGTAAGTATACATATATCACATAGACTAGTCGGAGTCTCAATAAGCGAAACTAACCAATTGTTTCCAACGAATAGATGATTCATTGGATGAATATGGTATTTATATTGATACTTTGGAAGAAGGAAAAGAAGGCATCGAGTATGGACAGACCATACTATTGTCAAATGATCGTTTGCTTTCAAGTTATCCAATTGATCCTTTGGATAAGCTCATTTTCAAACGTACCAACTCCATCTTCGCAATGACTCCAAGATCGCTTGAACAAGTCCTTGACGTCAACACAAGCCTAACAGTACCTGCTATTCTAGTCCAACTGAAACAAAAGTTGAAATCATTGGATGGATTCAATCAAGAGGGACTGTTCAGACAATCAACCTCAGACATTGCTTTGTACTCCATCACAAAGTTGCTAGAGCGTGGTGACCTTATGTCTCCCAGCCTCTACCCACTGAGTAGCAGCACCGGACAATTGAGCTCGTCGGCATTGGTTGACCCAAGCTCCATTGATGCACACTCGATCGCTGCATTCATCAAGCACTGGTTCATGAAGTTGCCCATCAAAGTATGCACTCCACTTGACGATCTCGAATTACTTCGTAATGCTGTTCTCAGTGAGGAAAACGCCATTCAAACCATCAAAGAATCACTTCCCGAGCCAAATCGTTCACTGCTTCTTTGGCTGGTGAGTCTTCTCTCAGATGTTGCACACAACGCAGGTACCAACAAGATGAATGCCAAGAATCTTGCAGTCGTAATGTCATCGACTCTGCTGCCAGTCAGCCAGCAACAATCACTCGAACAGCAGCGCCAACTTGAACGTCACCAATTGGTCACACTCCTCCTCCAACATCTCATCAAGAATTCACTCAGAGAGAAAGGATTCATTCCACTCTCATCGTCATCCATTTCCATCTCCACAACATCCACCTCGTTCATTTCCACACACGGCTCAGCATCACCCATCACCTCTTCACTCATGTCGCGATCACCATCGCTCACCGACATGTCAGAAGATCCATAACCACCAAACCTACTTTTAAATAGATAACATCTACACAGCTCACTCTTCTCCTCTATTCTTCCTACTTCTTAACCATCTTTTGTGAATATGCTTTTTTTCCAACCTACCCTACCAAAACAACATCAAACATCAAACATCATCCAACCAACTAATACTTTTATTTGTTCTAAATAAACTTTTAAACTATAATACTGCTGCTATTCATCAGGTCAATAGACAAGATGTAGTAGTATTTTTAAATACCTTGAATTAAATAAGTAATCGGTCTGCTTAAGCAGATTTTGCTTTCTTTATTGCTTTCATCTTATCCAACAATGTCTTTTGATCTCTAAAGATGTTGGTAGTCAACTTTTTGCAAGCAGTTTCCAAAGTTAAAGTTGTCTTCCTTTGATTTGAATGTCGTGAGTGAAATTGTAATGACTTCTTCTGATCCTTGTTTATATGATACTTTAAGAGATAGATAAATAGTTAGTTAGAAACGTTTAACAGTAGAAAGCAAATACAATCATAACTCTAACATACCATAATCGGTGTTTTCGAAAATTGGTAATACTTGTTCTATTTGTTTAATAACTTTATCTCTCTTGTTGATTTGCTCTGGGATCATGGCAACAAGCTTATTCTTTTTCCTCTTCAGAGGTAGTAGGGTCCTCGGAGATTGCTTGATATCTGAATATACCCTCAACTGCAGTTGCCAAGTTTGTCTAAAGTTTGTAGCGTAGCTTAAATAAGTACATAGATTCAAGCAAAACCAAAATGTCTATCTATCTATCTCACACATACAATCAACTTTTTTCAAATTACCCAATTCTTCACGTAGTTTCTCTACTTTATTATATTCTTTCACCATAGTCCTCTTTAACAGCTGGGGTTTCCTATATAGGATTCATATATAATCAAAGAAATAATAATGTGATTTAAATCAATTAGGATCTTCATCATAGTCCAAATGAGCTTATTTGGAAGAAGGTATACTTACGACAATGGGTTGATTCATCCAGTCAGCATCAGCTTCCATACCGGCAGGAATAACTTTTCCACCCAATGGGATTGGTGTATCATTATGATTCATTGTTAGATTGATGATTCGTACAATAATCTATAGATTCTTTAAAGTCACAATAGTAGTTGTAGTAATAGTAGTTGCGCCTCATTTCTTGGTTTTCTAGATCTTTCAAAAATTTTAAAAATTTAAATAGTTGTTGTTTCGTAGTTCGACAATTGGACATGTCTCAATTTAAATGTGATTAAAAAACGAAGTCACCGAATGAATCCAAACACTATATTGGACATAACCTATTCATAATAGATATATATCAATATTACATATAAATAAATTTATAATATATAGAGGACTGCATAGGGAACCAATATGAATATCAATGATTTCTATGTTGAGATTATCAAGTTGAATGATCCTACTTCTTTAAAGAGTATGTTTCTCCATGAATGAATCACTCAAAGTCTAGGTGCTACCCGGATGGTAGACTGAGCGCAATGATAAGCACAATAGCATAACACTAATAATAATCATTATCATCATCATCTAATAATCATAAGCACTGATACAAAATGTTTTTTAAAAAACTATTGTACCAATCAAATCATTACTACACAATATATAAAGTCATTCGTTGATTTGATCATCAATGATATTACGAATATCTCTGAAAATACAAATGATATAGACAAGTTGAGAAAGTTGATTACTTCTATTGGTTTGGTATGTTCCTTCGATCGGCGCCAATGGCATGCTACTTTATTTAGTTCATATATATATATATTAACCAACTGTCAAATTCATTCGATATCAACTAGATTGCAAGATACTCTCCATATATCAATTCATTCAAGACCTATTTTAGATCGGATTATCAATGATATATTGCTTGTTACATTAAGATCCTTTAATAATGTAACTGATTATGATAGTCTAGAAAATTAGAGCACTCTATGTATGTATTATCATCATTAGCTATATAGTATACCTTCTTTATGCGAATTAGTTGTATTTTAACTATTATTTTTATTATTATTATCAATTATAGATTGAAACTATTAAATGTTATACATTAATATTACAAGCATATAATGACAAGATGGATAAATATTCAAAACTCTGTCATTGAGTCATTGATGAAGCAGATTGACAATGGATTGTTCCCAACTGTCATTGAAAATGAAATCGAGCAATACTCTATTACATCTATCTTGGAGTTGGTAGCTGTTTTAATTCAAACATCACCGGATCTCGTTGTAGATAGCTTCACCTTAATCACCTATATTATTGATGTTTGTTTGTATGTATTTTAGGGCCAGCTAGTAGTTATCTTTTTTTCAGTAAAAGATAATGCATCCTCTTATATATATATACTAATAACAATGCTAATAATAATAATAGGACATTAGATAATTATAAAGTTTACTAGTATATTTGATGAAATAGTAAATGTTATTGGTCATTACTTACAGATGTTTATCTATGTTACTTTTGAATCATTGGAGCCGAATTCTTCGACACAGAAAAAGAAAAGCAAAAGAAGAGGATGAAAGTGATGACGAGGAAGATGAAGATGAGAATCAAATGTTGACACCAGATCAAATGCAGGAACAATTGAAAATCAAGAGAGCAAGCTTTTCAAGCAAGCCAAAGCCATCCATCAAGCAATCGACTGATTTGGTGGAGAAATCTCTTCGTCACCAGATTTGTGGAAGAAGGAGTCATATGTAATTCTCTTGGGTATTATTTCTTCATATTCATCGATTCATCATTACTCTGAATGTCAGCCAGTCGTTGAGTCTGTGTTTAATCAGTTTTCAGATCGCTTTGGAGCAGACCATGGCGAAGGTCTGAAAGTGGTCATTCATTGTCTGTCTTATGTTTTTCTCAAATACACCGAGAGAACTGGAGATCATCCAGCAGTATCTACCAGTATTTTTTTGGAAAAGTAACATTGCATTTCACAAACCTTAAGAACCAATCAAAAGAGAATCCAACAAACAAGAGTCTACGCGCAGCCTTGACAGCTGCACGTGAAATTTCAAGCAACGCAATTTGCAAGATGCTATTGATTTTCGATGGATTCTTTGAGTATGCAGATGAATTCGTTTCATTTGCTTACGTTCTTGCAGAGCCAATGGTTCTTTCCAACTTTTTTATATGCACTACTCTTCCAATTAGAGTCAAATCCATCCACAGAGTTGCGACAACAGTTCGACGAAATCTATCTACCAAAAGTCATGAAACCATTAATATCCCAGCTTACATCTAAATACCAAAATGTAATTAATAATTTCATGTAATCCTATTCTCATTTAATCTAACCTTACTAATACTACATTTACAGTCATTTAAGTTAGCAAATAGCATTGTAAAGAGTTTGAAGAATGTCACGTCATTCGGATCACTATATGTTAACGATTATTATAGCGACATTATCGAGTTGACAGAAACCATATTGAAATACAGTTGGAAAACTTTTATACAATACTCAATCGATGCTATTTCAACGATTTCAAACATTACAATCCATGGAGCGTGCACTCAGGAGCAATTCGATAAGATTTGGAGAGTGTTTGGTTTGATTTTGACTGACAAGATGGTTCTCACCGAAGACGGAGTCGATTTCGATTTTGTAAATAGAGCCAAGTTCATTGTGCTCGAAGAGATCTCTGCTTATATATTGTCATCTATCAATGGTACCTGTTGCTCCACCAAAATCTTGCTCTGCTAAACCAGATCAGCTCGCCCTACTTTTCCAATACCTTCTCTCCAACATCGGTAGTATTGAAATTACCTGACTCTGACCTCTATCTTAGAATTGCTCAATTGACGCTCTTGAGCAAACCTGTTGTCATTTGCCGAGAAACAACAACTTTCAAGCCCAAGAACGTTGAGATGTCACTCGATTCATTCGTTGGAGAATTTGCACTCCTTTCAGAAATGGACGATGAAGAGCAACAGGATACATTACTCGAGCATTTCAACAGAAATAGTGCATTCTACAAAACTTTAACGCGTACAAAGAGCAACTACATAAATTATCAGAAGCAAACTCTAAAATATCGGCAGATATTAAAGCTAAATTATTCAATCAATAAATAACTTAAAAAAGAGCTATTCTATGTGATGAACTAATTCAACCATTATAATATGGATGATTTGTTGGTCAAATCAATCAATTTGATTTGAATTGCCAATTCGTGGAAGTTTTCAAATTGGACAGAGATTTGATTCATCAAATTTTGTGTCATCTTGGGTTTTTCTTGACAAGATTTTTGAACATTGATGTCTTTATTCTAATTGAATCAGATAATAGGCTGATAAGAATTAGTTGATTATTTTTGGGAAAAAACCAATCAGTTTCAGTCACTGGACAAATTAGTTGAATTAATTAAAATTTGTTATCTCTCTCATGGATCATACTTTCAAGTATTTTAAAGACTTTGGTATATATCTGAACATTGTCTATTTGCTCAATACAATTAAATAAAGAGATACGAGATGGGAAAAGAATTAACATTCACTAGCTTGAAGAAACTACCTAATGTAAGAGTAGTGGCATGGGACGACGCAGAGGTACCTAAGGGAAAGGGAGCGTATGTATATACAATCTACTGTTGTTGTATCTATATTCATTCTCTATTTAAATATTCATCATTCATTTAAACAGGTACAGAGCCTTGGTGATGATTGAGAAGGGTGCCTATGAAAAGCCAGTGTTCTTCCAAGCAACAGGAGGACCAAACCAATAATATAGAGTTTAAATGTATCAGATAGTGATGGAGCAAATTTGACTAGCCCAAAGGTGTGGCCCTTAAATACAAGTTGAAAGACAATGTTTTTTAGTTCAACCGAAAAAACACACAAAAATGATGATTTGGAATCTGGCATGATCCATTGACAAAACAGCTTCTATCCATGGGAAATCAAGCCTGCCGATCGACCAATGATCGATGGTAAAAACTGTGATCATCTACATTGCCAAACCAACCAACAGTAGTGGTGTTTTCCAAGGACCAGTCAGTTCTTTGCCACGACCAGCCAAGACCAAATCAAAGAAACCAGCTGATCAACCAAAAGCTGTAGTTGATGAGCCTGTCATCATTCCAGCAGTCAGAGCTACAATTATTGTTGAGTTCTAAACATTTGATCAAATTAAAATAAAATAACCTATCTAGATCAACACCGATTGCATGTCGTTCATCATCCACATGTTCTTAAATTGTGAATTGGATTCAACTACTCACTTTTTGTACATTTGTTCTTAATATATATCAAAATATCTTCAACTGTAAGTTAGAACTCAGTTGACCAACTTGCACAATTTTGCAAATAATTATAAAAATATCAAATCACTTAAAAAGGAAAACCGAAACAATCCTAATCAGATTAATAATTTACTTCTAAGTAGAGAGTCTAACTAAGTTTTCTTATTTGATTAGATTTGATTAGGTTCTCTATACAGAGTTAAGTTGAGATATATCTTTTAATAACTAAGGTCTGATCAACCTCTATTTATTAAATTAGATTGTCTTTACAGAGTTAAGTTTAATAAATGAATCCAGCCTAGCTTGTCACTATAACACTAAAACAAGACTACAGCTACAAGGATGACAATAAATTGGAACAAATAATAACTTTATATATATATATATAAATCGGGATTTTAACATTCAGAGGGAAGTTGATAGGCTTAGGGTCAACAAGGAACGACTTCAACTTGTCGAGAATACCGGTGTTGAATGAGCCAGCGTTCCTGAAGTAGACTCTCACCATGACATAAATCAGGGATGAAGAGCTGCTTGTGAGTGCCAAGGAAGCGAGCATTAGTCTTGATGGAACTAAAGAGCTTTGCGAAATTAAGCCCTTCAGATCCCATTGTAAGTAAACAAACACTACTACCAAGGATACACGAAGATATACCTTGGATACACAGGGATGATGAAGATTGATAGTAGATTGATAGTAAGCAGATAGAGGATACAAATATTATATAAACCCGATAACCAAGCGATAACAAATGAATCCAGCCTAACTTGTCACTATAACACTAAAACAAAGACTACAGCTACAAGGATGACAATAAATTGGAACAAATAAACTTTATATGTTTTTTTTTTTTTTTTTTTTTGTTGTTATAACCATACAGTCAGTTGTTTATTTAAGGTAGAGTTTAGAAGCCTACAGATTTCTTTTTACAACCACAGGCCGGTTGTGATGACCATCATTTTATAGAGGCATGACTGCCTATTATTATTTGGAGCAAGGTGTTTCAACAGTGGACTGTTTAAGTATTTCGAAGCGACAGAAGATTTTAAGAGTACACCAATGGTTTACGTAGTTGAGGGCTTCGCTTGTCAATTTACATATTCTTCATGGCGGGATGGTATCATACAGACTTGAAAGTACATGGGTTCACTTGAAGTGTATGGGGAAAAACTGGAAAACCCGGTATTCGAACCCACGACCCAAGGCGTCACAAGCAGACTACCATACCACATCAGCTATTCTGTCTTGGGCATTTAAGTCAAAGAGGTACTTTCACCGCATGCGGTGAAAGTTTTTAAAAATTTTGCTCCAGGTGAGTTTCGATCTCACGACCTTTAGCATTGCTAATCTATACTGTAATATAAGTACTACACTCTACCGACTGAGTTACGAGAGCTTATGACATTTTGTGTTTCATCGTCATATTTTGTGCCACATCTCTTAGTTTAGTTTTTTAACATTTTATCAATTGATGTTAAACAAGTGGTTGTTAGAATCTCCAATTATATTCTTATCAATAATTATGGTTGTATCCTTTGTATCATTCATTTTATAAATCATAAAAGCATAAATAATGTTGAAAAAACAAACAAAAATAGAAAACAATCAAAAAAAAAACAAATAGAAATTATAATTTCTATAACAACCAGATATGAACTTAATAACAAAAAGATAATATTAAAAATGTAGCACTTGTCACTGGTGTAGGAGTTGCAGTTGCAGTTACTTTACCTATTGCTACAACAGGAGCTGTTTCTATGGTAGGTTTTGGAGTTGGTGGCATTGGAAAAGGCACAGTTGCGGGCAACGATGATGAGTAAACTCGGTACCTGTGCTTTGGTTTCACAGCTTCAGTCAGTCGGTGCTGCTGGTATTGCAGTAACAACTCAAGTTGCAGGTGGTGTTCTTGGATCTGTAGGGACCTATTTTTTTTCAAAGAAATCCGATACTAAATAAAAAGATTCCCGCACCTGTTAAAAATACATTAGCTTCAATGTACATTAATGCAGTGTTGTTTGTATCTTCATAAACACAAAGAGTAGATGGTTACTTCTTTTTATTTAAAATTTAAGCTACAAGTGATGAATGTTCCACCATTCCAATTAAGTCTCTCCAAATTAAAATAGATATCTGCTAAATTCTTGGCGTAATTTTTCTTAGAGATTGATCCATACAAAAAATGGTGACCAATCTGATCTAAATACTGGATATACAAATATAAATTAGCTTAAACTAGTTTGTATTGATAAAACATGATAAACATACCAGTGCACTGGCATGCCTTGTGAAAATATTAATCTTTTCAGAGTTGGAATATTTAGCTATATATACTAATGAAATATATTAGTATTAATCAATCTATGATACTAATCACTACAATACCTATAATACTTACTATAACCAAGAGCTCCAATATTCTTTAGAAATATTATTATCTATATAGTAATTGGAGTTGATATAAATACAACCCCGTTAAATTTATTGTGAAATCATTTCCTTTCAAATAGATACCTCTAAGGTGAATGTGGACATTGGTTAGAGTGGAAAAATGTTTGTTAACTTTTTTTTTAATTTATTTTTAGAATGTTAACGGTTAGTTTTGAATATACCCAAAATCGTTTGAAAATATTATTAAGGTTTCAATAGTGTAGTGGTTATCACATGACCTTCACACGGTCAGGGTCCTGAGTTCAATCCTCAGTTGAAACATATATTGACCAAAGAAGCACCGCATGTGGTGTTTCATACTTTTTTGGTCAGTCGCTCCAAAAAAGAAAATTATCTAATCGATAATGCAATTTGCCCAAGGCAGAATAGCTGATGTGGTATGGTAGTCTGCTTGTGACGCCTTGGGTCGTGGGTTCGAATCCCGGGTTTTCCAGTTTTTCCCCATACACTTCCAGTGAACCCATGTACTCTCAAGTCTGTATGATACCATCCCGCCATGAAGAATATGTAAATTGACAAGCGAAGCCCTCAACTACGTAAAACCATTGGTGTACTCTTAAAATCTTCTGTCGCTTCGAAATACTTAACAGTCCACTGTTGAAACACCTTGCTCCAAATAATAATAGGCAGTCATGCCTCTATAAAATGATGGTCATCACAACCGGCCTGTGGTTGTAAAAAGAAATCTGTAGGCTTCTAAACCCTACCTTAAATAAACAACTGACTGTATGGGTTATAACAACAAAAAAAAAAAAAAAAAAAAAAAATACTTAAGTCTTTTCATTTTTGTTGTAAAAAAAAATGGTTTAAGTCATCCGATAAAAAAATCTATATATCAAGAGCCACTTGATGTGGTTAATTATATACTTATCGTTCTTTATCATTCTCTTAACTATTCTACTTTAGTATAGCTATTTCTTGCATCGTTTTCGCTCTTTTGTCATCGAAATCCAAATTCCTTTTTTTTCACTTTTTCGCATTACACCTAGCTTTTTCGTTACCGCCCTTTTGGCAGTCACTTTTCTATGCCCAGGCTACAGTTCCTAATCAACGTTTAGTAGGGACGCTAAATGTTTGCCTCTTTCAAGCGTATGTCTGGGTGAATCATTAGCTTATTCAGGTACTGGAGCTCTCTGTCCCCACCAGGCTGATGCAGGCAGCTCAGATGTGGAGGTACAGAATACTGCTTGTGCATAGAAATCATGGGTTATCCTCACCATGTCGACTCTCATTGGCCGTCGTTAGAACTTAACCTAATTGAACAAGAGAAAATCTGCAGAAGGCGTGACTTTGACACTACGACACTACCCCCTTGCCTCATTCTCGTCTTTGGTAGATAGCATCATTTTAGTTCCTCAAGATACAAACTCTCAGTTGTTAATCAACTTGATGGTTCCGGCCATCCAATTAAATAAAGCTTAATACTTCTTTTATTACCTCCTTAAAAAAAAAAAAAAAAAACAAAATAAGTACTTCATTTATTACTCCTTTAAAAATATCTTGATTAAAATAACTTTCTTGGTTTTTTTGATAAATGATCATGATCGATTTTAGTATCATTAGTTTTAACAAAACCACTTTATTAAATATTTCCAAAATTTAGTGAATTTCTTAAATTTTAAGAAAAAGCATAGTTTGAAAGTAAACCTGTTGTTACCATATCCAAAGATTGTGCAAAAAGGTAGAACGGAATGAGTTTCATCACACCCAGATTATTGTAAATCTCTGTTATTCGAATGTTCAATCCGATACAAACAAATCCCATAGTTTCAAACCAAGCACTTCCGAGTAATGAGGTTTGGATGATGTGAGTTTTCCAATCAGAGTTTGGCAACGCTGTCAAGATAGCACTAACTATAAAAAAAACCGAGTACAAAACTTGGGGAATCTATCAAATAGTATCTTTAACACTTTTTTAAAAGATAGATCAGATTCTTTGTCTCTATTGACGCAGATGTTACCAATCAAAATGATTAAGCAAATCGGACCAATCAGACAATTCTGAAGCATTTTGACAATGGCAGCCGATTGTTTTGCATCGTCATCAATAAATGGCAGCACTGGCAACTACAGCACCAGTTGTATCAATAGTTCCTCCGATCCAAGCTCCTCCTTGACGACTTGACCAGTGCAAAGTATCCTCCAACCATTCTGTAAACATGACTGGCATCAATGGAATGACAGGCACAGTCCACAGAGCCATGATTGCAATTGGGAAAGATATAGCACTTTTTGAAGCACCAATAGTTGATCCAATGGCATTGGCAGCAGATGACCCACAGATTGAAACAGCACCTGCAGATACGATTGCATAATCACGGTCAAGCCTCCAGACTTTCCATCCAAATATAAAGAGAAATCCAAAGAGGAATATCGTGTCAGATGATACCATGATTGAAGGAATGAATATATCTTTAGATTTCATCAGATCCATTGCCAGTAGAACCAAGCTAACTTTGATAAAGTATTCATCAACCAATACACATTTCAACCATTCTGGAGTGCAATCTTCTGTCCAAATCGATTCAGTTTTAGCTGCTTGCTTTAAAGATGTAGAACTATCTGGGTTTCCCAGTCTTCAAGTGGTGATTCTTGAATGCTAGCATAGCCCTTTCTTCTGATAAGATTCACAATAACATGGTACGCTCTGAAAATGATATTAGAAAAGACAATTCCAATACAAATAGACCAAACAGGAGCACCAAGTCCAACGCCATTCAAAGTCTTTTGATGTCCAATGATGATGCAGAATACAGTCAAGAAAAATACAAATAGAAAACCGCGAATATCAAATTTCTTTTTCATTGACTTTAGCGGTATCACTGTTCCTATTAGGAGGATAAAAAATATAACAGGAATAGAGCACCAATAATAAGAAGCAGTGAAAAATGTAGCTGGGTTGTTCGACCATGAAGGTGGTGTATAGTAGTTTGCATCGGTTGTAAATGAGATTGCAAAGCAAAATACAAATGTTCCCAAACCAATGACAGTACTCCACCAGTCTTCTGTATTAAAAAGTTGAGAACAAGTTTTTAATTTTTTCAACAACACTATTCATTCTCTACTAAACCACTATTATTACTATCTACTCTACTTTTACAACCAGGTGATATAATTAAAGTCGAATGATAATATTAAATGTCGACAAGTATTATAAATAAATAAATATACAAATAATAATATTAATATTATTAATAATAATAATTGTAATAGAAAAGTATTATTAATTCATTGTGACAATGAAGAATGTACCAGACATAGTAGGTAGCAGCATAACAGTATTTTAACTTCTATTTAAAACAGTAATTGTGCATTTTCTAACCCAATAAGTGCATGGCATGTGACAGGCTCTTTCGAAACTCTAAACTTTTTTATCATTTATTTATTTCTGATGGTTCTTCCCAGAGATTTTATTTGTGTTTTTTTGCATTTTTTTTATTAATTTCATATGCACACTCTAAAGACCATTATGTAAATGATTTCATTTTGTAGATCTCAATTCTTTATATTATATAATTATATTTCTTTTAAAACTAATTAATTAATAATTTATATCATTAATGAGGATCTTAATAATTTATCAAATCTCATTTATATTAGTAGTTTATTTGAAATTGAACACAAGTTTTTCTTTTTAACACTCAAAGTGAAATACCGACAACAAAAATCTTTTTCGGGGATTCAGAAAGATCTTTTTACTATTCGTAATTTATTTTTTTAGATATTTAAATAGCTACAGGTGGCTGTTGGGTGGCATGGCTATTTATAACTGGGTTTAAGTAGTAAGTTGTCAAAATGCATAGTTTGTTAATAAACCTGTTGTAAAACATATCGAATATTTGCGCTAACAGGTAGAAAGCGAGCAGTTTCATTACACCTAGATTGTTACAGATCTCTGTGATGTTGATGTTCAATCCGATACAAACGAATCCCATTGTTTCAAACCATGAACTTCCTAGCAAGGAGGTATTGATGATCTGAGTTTTCCAATCGGAACTGGGCAATGCAATCAATATTGAACAAACCACAATGAAACCAAGTACAAACTTTGGGAATCTGTTCCATAGGATTTCCAACACTTTTTTAAAAGTTATGTTGGACTCTTTGTCACGACTGAAGCAGATGTTACCTAGAAGAACGATGAGACAAATTGGACCAATCAGACAATTCTGAAGCATTTTGACAATGGCTGCAGATTGTTTAGAGTCATCGTCAATGGTGGCAGCACTAGCAACTACAGCACCTGTTGTATCAATAGTTCCTCCGATCCAAGCTCCTCCTTGACGACTTGACCAGTGCAAAGTATCCTCCAACCACTTGGTAAACATAATTGGCATTAGAACAATACATGGTACAGTCCATATAGCCATGATTGCAATTGGGAAAGATATGGCACTTTTTGAAGCACCAATAGTTGACCCAATGGCATTGGCAGCAGATGAACCACATATTGAAACAGCAGCCGCTGCAACCATGGCAGTATCATGATCAAGAACCCAAATTTTCCATCCAATAGCAAAAAGAAAGATGAATAGGAAAATGGTATCGGAAGAGACTATAATCGATGGAACAAACACATCTTTCACTTTAGTTAGATCCATTGCCAGTAGAACCAAGCTAACCTTAATAAAATACTCATCGAGAAGGACACTTTTCAACCATTGAGGGGTACAATCTTCTGTCCAAATTGACTTAATTTCTTGAGGTATAAGGAGGGAACTCTCATCTAAAGAAAAATCTTGAATTGACTGATATCTTTCTCTTTTGGTATAATTTATGGATACATGGTACGCTCTGAAAATGATATTGGAAAATATAAATCCAAAGCCAATTGACCAAACAGGTGCTCCTACTCCGATGTCATGAAAGGTCTTTTGACTTCCAATGAAGATACAAAGAATAGTTAAAGCAAAAATAAATACGAAGCCTCGAATGTCGAACCTTTTGTCCATAAACTTCATAGAAGTCATTGTTCCAACTAATAAGATAACGAATGCAATCGGAATGGAGCACCAATAGTAAGAGTCCGTGAAAAATGTCTTTGGGTTAGTCCATATTGGGGCAGTTGTGTAATCTTCTTTGGTAGAGAAAGAAATGACAAAACAAAAGGCAAATGTACCAAGTCCAATTATAGTACTCCACCAATCTTCAGAATTTGGTAATATTGTTTTAATTTTATCCATAGTGGATATATAGATATATTTTTAACACAAATAATAATAAAATTAATTTTTATGATATAGGTACAAATTAGATAAAGTTATTGTAAAGAAATATTATACAAACAAGTTTGATATATTTAAAATGGAAAATCCTCAATAGTCCTTTTAAATACCAGTTCAAATCAAGAAAAAAATTGATTCTAAATTAAAATGATAAATGTTAAATTAAACTCATTCCAAACTTAAAAGTTTAAGTGATTTCCTTTGACACTTTTCTATTTCTATTCATAGTAATTAAAAATATATAAAAGTTTGTGTTTTTACAATAATAATCCATTGCAATAGTTTGAAAACCCCATATCAATCAAATTGGCTAAAACCAAATATTTAGGTTTCTATTGACCAGGTTAGTTAAATTTTATAACATATTTTTAAATAAATATGTTAGTTTGCGTGTTTTTTTGATTTGGATCTAATGAATAAAGTTTGGTTTTGTGGACCAAAGAGTTTAATGATTTTTTTTTTTGTAAACTATATCCGAACTAAATCATTCATCTTTAAAAGACTCTAAACCAATAAACTATCTAGATTTCAGTTTATTTATAGGATTACTTAGGTATACCTATTTAGATTATCTTTAGATTATTATTAATATCTTGGTTCAAAATGAAGGTTGTTTTTAGATTGTTGTTTTTTGAAAAATCAGAAATAGTTGAGATTAGCAACATATCTAGGTGAAATTTTATAAATCTTATCTTTGAATCTAAATATTGGTCATATTTATTTATTTATTTAGGTTGAGAAATGGATACAAATCCAATATATAATACAATTAAGAATAAATATCTATTTAAAAAGATTGTTGAATCCAGAAAATCGATAGATCTACAATCGAATAAAGAGAGTAAATGGGCATTCAAAAGTAGTCACTATTTTACATTAGATCAGATCTTGAGATCAGGATATTACAGTTTACTATTGGATCGAATGAAAACACAATCATTGTATATATCAAACGATTGTATAAAGTCACTTGTTAAATGCAGGTTGGTCAGTGATCAAGTGTTCGAAGCTGTCTATCGCCAATATCAATGGAAGTTTGTCGACAAGGATCTGCTGTACTACGCAGTAGAGAGTGGCTCTTTGGAACGAGTAAAGCTTCTATCACAACAGTCGTACCCGATTGCTTTTGCTCGAAAGTCATCGAGACCAATGAACATTCAAACCTATGCATTTGTACAAGCACAGTTTGAATTGTACGACTATTTGATAGAGCATGTAAAAGATGAGGATGGCAATCCGCTTTCTGATATAGGTGCAAAACTAAAAGCAACCACATTGATTTCCTCGACATTGATTCAAAAGGATCTCAACTATTTGGAAAAAGTCATTGACTCCACTGAATCAAGTCCGCTCTATCCTATCAAGGTGGAGCTATTAAAAGAAAATCCTTACAAAACAACGAAATTGCTGGTTGTCAAATTGAATGGATTACGTATCTTAAAGAAGATGTTCCCAAACATTAAATTAAATAGAGAAATAGCAGGGTATTACTTTCAAAACAATAAGATTGAAATTGATTCAAACTATACCATGGAAATCTTGGATCAAATAGGAAGAGATAACCTGAAAGATGGTTTCAATTTTGATGCTATGAAATCGGACATCAAACAATCACTAAACGCTGCAATCAACGAACTCAAAACCTATGACATTTCGCTGGATCCTTGCGAAGCTGATAAATATCCTGAACTAGAGTACTATCTACTTATTCATGCTTGCCTAAAGGTGCTATACGATAATCGTCCTTATTACACCTACAATGAGTTTAGTGGACTGTTGACTAGCCTTATCAAAAGTGGCGGTATCATTGGCATACCTATCATAATGAAACTTGGTTCATCACCACCTCAACAATCAGTTAAAATATTCCAATACGGCACACTGGATCAAATTAAACTTGCACGATTGGTATCACTTAGAAACTACGAGCATCATTTTTGCCAAGATTGGGTAATAGGAAGTTTTGAAAATCCAGATCGTTCTGTTTTCCAATATCTAGTCGAGCTCTATGGTTATGAACAACTTGCCAGCCATTTCGAATCCTATGACGTTAGTAAACTCTACATGGATACACCAGAAAGACTCAGACTTTGTCTGAAAGCTTTAGATTCACAAGCCTATCTTTACAAATACATCAAGCTTAGCATTCCTATTCAAATCAAATTCATTACTGAAGAATATGTAGACAACTTACTTTCATTATTTAGAAACTCAGTGTTTGACACAAACTCTGCTTTTTCAACGATCTATTAAATGGAACCTTTATGATTAAAGACCTAAATCTTTTCAAAAAGATAACACAGCAAAGTCCATCACTCAATCTACAAAGAATACTGGATGCATCCATCAAAACACTAAACTATGAATTCATATCCTATATCGCTGAATACGATCCTTCGCTCATAGAAAATGTCGTTGATACAGTTGGAAAAGTGGGAGATATTGGAGTACTTCAAACACTCGAAAACCACCGACCAAACTACAAATTATTATTATACTATGCATTTGTACATGGTAACTTCGATCTCATTGAATATTGTTTGCAACAAAACCACATTTCTCTAGATGATCTTTCATCCGATATACTCTCAATAGTACACCTTGGCAGATTAGACCTCATTAAATATTACATTGAGAAATGTAAACAATCAACAAATCCATTCGATTTAAATCCATTGGTGGAGCAGTCCATAGTCACAGGCCAACTAGAAATATTTAAATATCTATTGGACCAACAATATAAAGATAAATCACATCAAATTTTGAATTCAATGTTTAATGAAGCCAATCTACTATCTTTGACACGATCGTCCCTATTCATACCAATGATGGAATATTGCATAGAGATAGGTGCTAAATTTGAATTATCAAAAAATGTCCTATTTGCAATACAAAAGAAATCTTCA
This sequence comes from Heterostelium multicystogenum, assembly GCA_003667245.1. Taxonomy (NCBI): domain Eukaryota; phylum Evosea; class Eumycetozoa; order Acytosteliales; family Acytosteliaceae; genus Heterostelium; species Heterostelium multicystogenum. The sequence goes on along the minus strand of RCNN01000183.1, from coordinate 49,835 downwards.
CACCTTTTTAACAAGATAAATAAAAAACTATCATCTTTAGGAACTAAAGACTATAGAAGCCTATTTGATATTCTCGAGAGTGCAAACTCTATCAACATCAATACACTCTACCACTATTCAGTGGCATTGCCACTCGACTTTATAACAAGCCTCGACTTCAAATCATCTCATGATCTCACCAACAATGTATTATACTCCATCAGCAGTAAGTAATATTACACATCATCCACTGTTCTTCCTTATGGAAAATTTTTTTAATAAATAATAGGTTGATCAGACCTATTGTTATTAAAAGATATAACTCAAACTAAACTCTGAATAGAGAACCTTAATCAAATTAAATAATATACTTAGTTAGTTTCTCTATTTGTAGTAAATTATTAATCTGATTAAGATTCTTTCGGTTTTTCCTTTTAAGGTGTTTTTTTCGTAAAATTGATATTTTTATAAATTATTGTAAAATTGTGTTGTTGTTGTTACATTTTTATTTTTTAGGAACTACATCACCGCCTCCGGTTAAATTTATTTTAAAAAGTTTCGACACCTGCAGGATTCGAACCTGCGCCCCCGAAGGGAATTGATTTCTAGTCAATCGCCGTAACCACTTGGCTAAGGTGTCAATTTCTTTGAAATTGCAAAAAATGTTATTAGCCATAAATTTTTAAAATCTTCCAAATAAAAACTAAATAATGGAAATATGAACCAAGAGTTGTCGACCTAAAAAGTTTAGTATTTATAAAATACGAATATTTTGTGAATTAACACTCAAGTTTGACACTTTGGTCATTTTTTGTATCTTTGTTATTTGGAAGTGCATGATCAGATGCAATCGTTTGTGTCACAACTATAATCATAATAATCATATTAGTAGTAGTAGATTTGCAATGTTATAACTACACAACAACAACAATAATAATAATAATATGTATTTATTTATATTGTATATACAAAACAAAGCAGACTATATAAGATATATTAGTGATATAGTCGAATCACTTTCACCCCATTACTTTTCTACACCTTCTTATAGTTTACAAGAAAAGACACAACCACAGAAGCAAAAGTGACTCTACTTTTATCTATTTATACTTTGAAACCTATCCGACCACGATCAATGTGGTTACTAGCGAACAAAGTCTAGATTCTGCTCTCACCATCGATGAATCCATTCGCTCAGATGCCGATATATCAGAAGATAAAGATAGTAGGCATCATTTGATCACTATTTTTCCTTCAAACAGAAACAACGATAGCTTGTTGCTTCTCGATAGCTACCAAAGAGACAAATGGATCGAGAATGGCTATATAAAGATCAATGACCGAATCTTTATTGTCAAGCAGCTTTCACATGAATACCACAACATCAAATACCTAGACTTTCATCTAGTTGGCTCTGGTTACTATGTCGCTGAGTTCTCAATGGGCTCAATGATCATTGATACTCAGCATCTCAAGGTAGGCAGAGATATTTTTAGAAAGGTATTATCCCTCAAACCTCTCTTTTTCGGTGCATCTCTGCCGTTTACCTATCAAATGAAGGATAATTTAGTTTTGGAAATCACAAGCCACAACCGAGAGACAGATCAGAAAACGAGCAAACTGATATCAATGGATACTCCTCTCTTAGATGGCACAAATCTAACCATACCTTCAGGTAGCAGAATTAGATTTCGATTAGAAGAGCAATATGGTATGACAAAGATAATAATGATAGCTCTTAAATCGGATACACAAACATTAACTTTAATCCCTCGTAATTAGCTTTGAGGATCAAGAAAGCACTTTGTAATATCAATGAAAATACCGGCATCAATAGAGATGATGCATACAAAGATATAGATATTTCAAAGATCTACATAAACTCCAAAGGTATATCGATGGTGTCAGTGAACGATGAAGATGCAAAAGAAGTATTGAACTTTATGCTTGGATTGGGCAATTATATTGATAATAGTATATGCGGAGAACAGTAAGAAACAACCAAACACAACAACATTACACATCGCTTTGAATTCCAATATTAATTCTTGACTTTATAGGTTACAACAGCAAATTGAAATAGCACTAACCAAACTCAGTGATGAAGCTATCTATTTAAATCTAATCAACAACATCAAAGTATCTAGCAATATTTGGAACGACTTTTCATATCTTCATTGGAATCTATCGGACAAAGTGTTGTTCTATGTCCTCAAGTATCTCATTTCGCATTACAAAAACACATTGGATACAACTACAGAGATAATTGCTGACCTCACTAGTTTACTAAGTAGAAAACCACACTTGAAGACATTTAAAGGCTCATTCTATTTCCCAAAGAAATTGATGGAGCCAGAAAATCAACATCTACATGAAAACATAGAAGTTACTCTGGCATATATAGCTGCATTCAATGGAGTTCTTAATATGTTTAAATGTCTATTCAATATGGAGTTCAATGCATCTTATCCAACTTTGCTTGATGTCATGTCAGAAAACTATATACTCAAAGAATTACTTTTACTACAACCAAACTACGCACTCGATAATCCAGATTCAAATCCTTTCTGGACAATGGCACATACAAATGATAGTCAATCAAAGAGATCACTGATAATGGAAATTGCTAGATCCAATGTAAATAATCCTGTAACCTGTAATAACGTTCAACGCAAACTCGATATTGAAGACGTCGTAGCTCTCAAATTAAATTATACATATCTGAGCAATCTTAATGACCTGGATATCACTTACCCTCTAAAGCCTTTCAAATGTATGTGCACACAACCCCTTTCGTCATATCGACTCAATGAGTTGAGTACACTAAATCTTGTGATAAACAAGGGCGATCATGCTACACTTATAAAACTTGGACTGAATCGAAATAAACTACATGGAGCATGGCATACCTGTGATGGAATATTGATAGATATGATGAACAAACCTCAAGAAGGATACCAAGGACTTTTGGAACTGGTAGTGAATATGAAATTTGTAAACTCACAATGGCCCATCTACATACACAACACCAAGATACCATTCGTTACTTTTGGATGGTATATGGACAGCATCGAAACTATGCTATCTCAAGAAGGATTTCCACCCATTCGCTCGATCAATATGAAGACAATACAGGTACTTGAATTGGCTAGACGCTTTTTCAGTAACGAATTCAATACTGAATATCTTGGATTTCTTCAAAATATCCCGACTCTCTCTTTGCTTGATGTATTTATTCTATTTGGTCAATTAGCTCCGCTGTCATACCTTCTGAATCAATATGGAACACCACTTTCCAAACAATCAAAAGATCTACTTAAATATAGAACAAATGATAAAGAAGAAGTACTGAAAATCATTCAAGATTTAAAAGAAAGAGATGATTACAATAACAAGATTGTCCAGGATTTATCAAATAACAAAAAGAAAAAAGAAGACCAAGAACAAGATAAAGAAAGATAAACAAAAAGAGGAGATAACCAACGTAGATGAAAGCAATAGAAATTTAGAACAATCTAGTAGTAATAATAGTAATAATAATAATATAAAAGACAATATAACAACTCAAATTTTAACTCCAACAAAGCCAACTCAACCCAGTCCGTCGAAATCCATTCCGCAAAGTAAATCTTCTCCTAAACTGAAAATACCCAACTCCCCTGTATCTGCTTCACCACCCAAAACGACAAACAATACAATATCAACCTCACCTCCATCAACGAAAAGTCCGAATCCAAAGACACAGTCTCCAAACACACTCAATCAAACAACACCTATTCCAAAGTCACCCAATCTAACGACATCCAATTCAACAACATCTAATCCAAACACACCCAATCCAATACCTACTCCAGCTCCAGCTCCAAAACAATATGATACACATATAGGAAAGTTTAAATTCAATTCAGAAGACATTATTGGTAGAGGAAGTAATGCCACACTTGTATTTCGTGGACTATGGAGCGATAAAGTACCTGTTGCAATCAAGAGAATAGTGAAAGGATTCAACCAACTCATTGACAAGGAAATAGAAGTATTGATTGAATTAACAACAAAGTCAAACCAGTGCTCAAATTTGGTGCGCTACATCGATCGTGAAGAGGATAAAAACTTTATTTATTTAGGATTGACTCTTTGTGATATGTCACTTCAGCAGCTCTTTGAAGACAAATCTAACTCACATCAACTAGAGTCACTCTCCAAGCAGATTATGATTGATGGAATCGTAGAAGGAGTTAAGTTCCTCCATTCGCATCAGATTGTTCACAACGATCTCAACCCTCGAAATATTCTTTTCAAAGATGGTCAACTCTTTATTACCGATATGGGTCTAAGTAAGATGATGGTCGAATCCTCTTTTACCCTCACACATACGCCAAGTGGAATGGGTGGATATTATGCACCGGAGGTGATCAACCAACAAAGAAAAACTTCATCAGTCGACATATTCTCACTTGGTTGTTTGATTTATTATATTATCACTTCAGGCAAACATCCATTTGGTGAAAATATGATATTAAGAGTACCAAATATAATAATGAACCGCCCCGACCTCAAAGACCTGACAGATCCATATGCTGTTGACTTGATCTCTTGGATGATATCATTTGAAGAGTCTGCCAGACCTTCGATCCAAACCGTTACCAAACATCCATTCTTCTGGAAATTGGAACAAAAATTGAAAATTCATCGACAAAGCTCACCAGGCCATTAAGAAATACTCACCAACTTCACTCAATACCCATCTCAACCATTCATTCCTCAAAGAGCCATGGGATAAATCGATTGACTCAAATTTACTATCAGTCTTAAATGAAGGTAAATATCAAAATCAGCATATATATATATATATATATATTTTCTAAACTGTACTAATAATAATATCAATTGAAATTCTTTTATTAGGATCACAATATAATTTCCAAAATGTAAAAGATTTATTAAGATGTGTTCGAAATTGTATACACCACCATCAAGAAATATATACAGATCGTAACAAAAAGATACTGTGGTTCAACAGTCAAGAGCTAGCACTTGAATACTTTTTGGAGAAGTATCCTACATTGCTACTTTATACCTATCAATTTTTCAGAGATGAGATTACAAAGAATAATTCGTCAGAATATCTCAATGAATTCTACTAAGCTGTCGATCAAACAATTTATGCTCTACTTGATTGATCCCAATAAAAGCTTACGCAGGTGGTAAAATAACCTGAAAACAAAGAAAACTAATCAATCAGCATAAATTTGTGTCAACCTTTGAAAATTGTTTTTTTATTTGAAAACCTAAAAGGTCAACTTCACATGCACAGATTTTTTTTTTTAATTTAGAAAATAATTTGAAATTAAATTAAATTGGAACTCAACCACCAAAATTAGTGGAGCAGATTGCTTACCTTATCAAAAACCCAACATTACCTTAATTATTCAACAAAACTCCAACAAACAAATATAAATAGTAATAATATATATTTATCACAATTCATAGAAATGTCTGAAGCTCCACAACAACTAAGTGTTCTTGATAACCTTTACTACATGTTTATCCATGTCAAGACTGACAGAAATCACCTTTTGACCTATGATGGTAAGTTTTCTTTTTTGACTCTGTGATTAAATAATCTTATTAACAATCTTTAAATCTAATTAATTTTAGAATTCTCAAAATTATACCAATCACAACTTGGATTTTTCAGAAGGTACTATGAAGGGTATGTTCAATGCCTGTGATAGAGATAAGGTAAATTTCAATTGACTATCATTCAATGAATAAGTAAACTCATAAATGTTGATTCAATTTTGTTGGAATATATAGGATGGTAAAATTTCTGTTGCCGAGTTTGCTGCCTTGGCCAGTATTGTTGTTGATGCCACTGTTGAACAAAAGTTGGGATTCTTGTTTGCTGTATTCGACAATGACGAAAGTGGTACTTTGGATTTGGCTGAACTTGACTTGATTTGCAAGAGCATTGTCACTGTCGGTGAACATGGTAAAATTCCAGAAAACGAAATCAAGGAATGTATTGAGAACCTTCACAAGGCCGATGCCAACGGTGACAAAACCATTTACCATCGACGAATGGATCACCTACGGTATCAATAACCCAACCATTTCCAAACTTCTTTCTCACTAAACAAAATAGATTAGATTATCAATAAATTTTGTTATAACCCTAGATTTGAATTCTGGCTTATAACAACTATGTAAAATAACTAACATCTTTATACATTTACAAATTATTTATTCCTATTATTATTTTAATGAATCATCACCTGTACTATTTCTTTTTTTCTTCTCTGATGGAGTCTTTGGTGTAGATTTTTTCTTTTCTTTCTTGGGTGATGATTTGTTCTTTTTTAAGTGGTGGCTCAGTTGGGTTTATCTGATCGACACTTGAGCTTAAGTCAATTGGAATTGCATTTTCTTGAGGAGCAGTAGTTTTCTTTTTTTGGCGTCTTTTTCTCTGCACTAGAAGCAGCTTTCTTTTTCTTTGCAGAATCAACTTGTACTGAACCACTGCTAGCTGTCAAATCAATTGAAGCTTCTCCATCCTTCAGAGATTTTCGCTTTAAAGTACCCTTTTGTTTGTTTGTTGCAGATTCTTCCATTTTAGGTGTAGAAATTGGAACTGAACCATCGACCGATTGAGTAAGATCGCCAGACGCATACATTTGGAATAATGGAGTATTAGTTGACATTGTGCTGACAGAATCACCACTCTGACTGACATTCAAGTTGTGGCTGCTACTATTTAAATCTATATTTGCTGGTGCTGTGATTGTTGTCGAAGCTGGGACAGGCTCATTCTCTTCCTCCACAGGAATTGCCAGAATTTCTGGAGTCATTTGCATAGCCTCTATTTCTTTTTGTAAAAACTCTTTTTGAGACTTTAGAATCTCGCAGTGATATCGCTTCTCCAGATAATATTTCTGGACATCCAATAAAGTGATAATATCTTGCTTCAAGTCATTGTAAAAATCTTCTAGCAAGAACATTATTGAATGGTTTACCAATATGCAAGTCAAACAATGTTGCATCAACTCTCTGTGCCTGTCTATTGTTTGCAGTGATTGTCCTTTTCATCCATTGCTTCCAACTTTTTCTTATTCTTTTTCTATCATTTTTAAAAGGATATACATATTAATATCGTAATATTACGATAATGTGGAATAGATTACATACAGTTTCGGTTACAATATCTTGTTGACTGTAATGTTTGAGTGGACCATTGGTAACAGCTAGATTTGCCATCTTTAAAAATTGACTTACTATCCCTTTTAAGTAGATGACAATGTTAGTGAATTGAAATTATTATCATTTTGATGACACAAGACCTACTTGCTATGTTTCAAAAGATGCTTCTCTATACTTTGGTATTTCTCAGCTAATGTGTCTTCCTCTTCGACTTGCTCTTTTGATAAATTGAATATTCTGTTGGCTTGTAGTTTTCTTTGAGTTTCGTATACTAAATGAATATGTTAATGTTAGTTATTTGCCCTAATGACTCTGAGTCAACAAAGTCGGATAATAGTATTACCTTTGTTAAAATTATAATTGGTAAGTGGATTGTGATATGGATCTTCCTCTGGTTTGGTTCGTAGTTCGACAAGCTTTGATTGTATCTTATAGTATCTATCCTTTAGATCTTCGATTGAACGAGGAACACTTCCTTGGAATCTATCATGAACAATAATGAATCTGGTATCAAATTTCTTAGCCAACTCTAAAAGCTGGTCGGTATCTTCCTTTGTCCAATCAGGATCTCTCAAGTATAGATCGTATTCCTCTTCGTTGTATATTAAAATCTCCATCTTTTTTGTTGAATCTACAATTACTTATAATCTATAATAATATATTGACTTATAGGTTAGAAGCGGCTCAGGCTGAACAGCAGCATTAGGTATATTTTATCTTCAATTACCATCTTTTTTATCACTTGATTTAACATAGTGATATAGTGTCATGTTATCGTTTCTTCCATTGTTTCTAAATCCTCGCTTCTCCCAAGAAACCTTTAGCTTTCTCTTCTTCTTTTAGACCTGCGTTTGTGATGGGAGCGGCAAAAGTAAGTGTCTCACCTTCAAGATTAAGAAATGCTTGCTGAAAGTTTGTCTATAGTAGATCCACCTCTTGCTGAACCCTCTACAATTGTATTAAAGATTAACTGTTAGTAAGCAACTTTCGACACCAAGACTGTATGATTGGTTCATTTACCTATTTTGGGTGTCTTTGGCTTCTCTTTTTTCTTTAAAATGGAATCAACTGTAGTTGATGTAGTCACACCTGGCTGTGATACACCTAGAATATCTTTAACATCAGACATTCTCTACTAATATAACAATAGGAAAGGAAGAACAACAATCGACTGTTTTAATTAAGAATAGTGTAATATAACAGTTTATTTGAACTGACAAATTTACATAAAATTTTTCAAATTTTTTTAAAAAAGTTGACACAACTTTAGCAGATAGTGCAATTGCTGACAACACCTGGAGTTCTTTTCTTGCTTCCTTTTCTTCGGAAGTGGCCACAAGACAAGGAGTGGCCATCTGGATTTGGTGGATTCAATATTTACATTATTTATGAACTTCATCACTATTTGGTCGAGCCATGCTTTGTGTGGAAGAGCCTTTAGCATGTCTGCTGGTAGTTGGGTATATCCGATGACACATCCAACGAGCGCACCACAAACTGCTGCGTTGGTGTCAGCATCACCACCCTCTCTAATCAAAAGATCAATTGTCTTTCTAAAGTCATTTTCCGATCGTACACCCCAGATGGCACTACCCATACATTTATATGTGTATCCAATCGATGACTGTTCATCCAACTCCAAATCAGCCAACTCTTTCTTTTCATATAGATACTTTTGATACTCTTCGAACTGGGCATCCGCTTCACTCTGTTTATATTCATTTCCGTACTCTTTCACTAAATTCTCCATAACTATTTTTGCTTGACTCTCTGCATCCTTGATAAATTGCTCGATATTTTCTGGCTTCCAATGGTTTGCTGAAACCAAACTCCTTGTAGTGTCTGATAATAGCCGATTGAATTGAAGTGATTGTTGTACAAGAGATAATACATCTTGGATCGTAATGAGTCAACTGAGCACAAAGAATAGAATTTCTTTCGACAACTTGAGGCTGATCGAAACTGGCACAACCCAGAATAGATGTTCTCATCACCGCACCATTGGCAGCAAACTTGAAACCAAATCTCTTCCCCATTTGAATCCAAATTTCTTTGCTTGCCTCCAAGGGATTCACCGTAAATTTGGAATGAGTGGTAACAGCCATAACTGTCTGTCCAATACCCATACCATGTAGATCTCCCACCTCTGAAATCCATTATCGATCCAATGTCTTAGTTTAGTTGCTGCATCCGGTAAGTTAACAACTCCACCATTTATCGTTCAACATATTCATCAAAACAATAAGTTGATCTGTATCATCAGTCCTATAAAAAATATCATTCATTCAATCATTCATTGATTACACTCGGTTAATACATAATAATCAACTAAAGCCACCCAGAGATCCAAGTGGGATTTCGACATCATACCAATCACCCTTGTCCCATCGAGAATTATGTCTGTTGGTAACATAGTCAGGGAATGGGATTAGATCTCTAACGTTTGGGATAACGCGATTGAACTTCTTTCTTGTTCCAAAACTCAGTTGCTGTATATAATGATCCAACGATTATCAATTAGCTAATTATTTTTGGTAAAACTCTCAACTACAGATAGTTAACATATACATACCAAGACCAAAGTGCATCACCCAGAGCATTGCCATATATCAAACCAAGTATATGATCTATATATTTATTTTCCCTTTTGATAAATACTCATTTAACTGTTCGGCATCTATTGAATTCATTATTAACTAAGTGTCTTTAAGTTGCAATTCATATAATTGTAAAATAATAATCTTTAGTAGTACATAAATATTTATATCTTTGCCATTTTTTGAGTTGTGTTTTTTTAAAATATTGAGAAGTTTAGCAGATTTTTCTTTGAATTGGAATCAATGACTTATCTTTATAAAAAATCAGAACAACAACGTTCTGCAAGACTTTAGAGAAAGAGTCATTTAATTAAGAATAATAGTAAACTATTGCTACTATGTGCGTATAATCATAATTAAAAAGAATTATTGACCTTCATAGAATAGGCACAGCAAAGGAATTCCTTTTTCGTTTTGTGTAAAAGTAAACAAAGAAACACAACTCAATTACAAACTTTCATTTACAAGTTGTAGTGTAATTCTATATTTTATTATTGAGTTTGTCTTGTGAAACCAACCAATTGATACATTGATAGCAATTGTACAGGGCAGGAAGAGTTGTGAGAAAAATAATAATAATATATAGGTAATAGATATAAAAGGCACAATTATCACATGTGACGTCAGGTAAACAACAACAATAAAATTTTTAATATTAATAATATTATTATTTATAATAATGTTTCAAATAAAACTATTATGAACTTCATAAAAGAATTTAAAAATAAAAATGAAATTAAATAAATTTAATTGATAAAAAACCCCCATTCAAAACAAAAATTAACACACAAAAAAACCACACCACACTTTAATATTTATGTAATTAATTTTTTTAGAAAGTACTACCAGTATTCTACTTCTTTACACTCATTATTATACACTCTAAAACACTATTAAAATCAATTGATAGCAGCAACTAGTACAGTAAATAACATCAAAAAAAACAAAGTTGCTATTGCTTGTTGTATATTACTCAAATCATACTATAAATATTCATCCCAACTTTGCACATTCACATTCTTCTAACTAGTTAGTTCTCATTACTAAAGACAAAACAAAGTTTAACAAAAAACAACAAACAACAACCCCAGTAACTTAAAACCAAAGTAGCAAGAAACAAACAATACAACGTACCTTTACATAGTATTTATTATTGTTGTTTGCTAATTAGCAAAGCTGTTAAAAAGCTTATTTCCTAAACAACCTTAAACCAAACCTTTAAAAACACTATAAACCTGATGTACGTATACTTTACTAAATATATATATTGGCAAATAAGAGTAGTAAAAGTAAATCAATCTATTGTTTTGGTCACATTCGAGTGTTTCTTTATTAAATGACCAAAAACAGTAAATAATAATGTAACATTCGTTTAGTATAAGAAAAGTGGGTGAATGTCAGACTTGAAAGTGGATGGGTGTGTTCAATTTCAAGTCGTCAGTTCTTCATCGCAATTTCCAAACTTGAATTACCACCACACACAAGTGTTTGTTTAAAACACTCATGATTAAATAGGCACACAACACTTTTTGATTTCCCCCTTTTGCAAATGTGTGTGTGTGTGATGGTGTAAATAGAATCCTTAGGTGTGGGTTGCTTTTTGACAAACCCATACGACCACATGACCACACGACCACACCAACAACACAACACACACATTGTCATCCAAGTTGCCACCAACAAACATATATTTTTTTTGGTGTTTTTTTTCAAGTTTTTTTTTTTCATTTTTACTTCATAAATCTAATATAAAGTCTATGGTACCACCAACCACACTCAAATATAGACATTCGAGTGTCATATGGTGTGTGTGCTGTGGGTAACTTTGATTTCGGAAAAATTAAGGGTCATACCCATTGACCAAACTAATTATATATCACCCACATTGCACGTCTCATCACTCAAAATGCTGATCAAAAAATCGCATCGTGCAATGCCTTACGAGTTTACAATCAAAAATCCAGGATTTGCACAATTATTATTATTTTTGTGTTTTTATAAATCCCTCAATAGCAAAACTCTTAGTTTTGATTTTCTATTGCATTATATTTCAATGACACTTTCAAAATCAACACTTACAAAGAACCCAACATTCTTCATTTCATTTATTCATGGCTACATTTGGTTCTTTCAATAATATTATAACCAAAGTTATTCTATTAATGAATGAAATGTGTTCTTAAACAATTCATTCATACTTGGAGCCAACACCAACCCATTTATTTAAATACGATAATGAGCTCCCATTAGGCCAACGGCAATTCCTAAAATCTTCAATAATCTATTGGAAAGAGCAATTCAGCCTGTCATCTTAATCACAAAGTTATTTCAGAGTTGCTCATCTAACACCAATAAATCTATTTTTATTGTTATTGTTGTTGGTGTGTGCGAGAGATTCACCTCTAAATTTATACTTAAACAGTGCACAACACTCCCAGTGTTACCAAAACAAATGCCAAATGTAGTAGCAATCGCCACACATCGATTATTTATAAATTTATAATTAATCACAAATCCCACTGGCAATCACACAACATATTTTTTGATCAACAAGTAGAATTTGTTATTTTTATTAATTAAACATAACACACGACAATCAATCATCATCATCAGCGACTCAACTATTTTTTTAGTTCAAACACAATAGTGACTATTTTTATTTGAGTTTGATCTACCACTAACACAACAGGCCACAAGTCCTTCACACCAGTCAAATTCACTCACAATTATAATACATTAAACAAACACACGCCATCACACCCATCTTTATTTTATGTTGCTCTTCCTATTAATAATATAAATTCACCAATCCACTACCCAATCTAAGTAATGTTGTTCGAATCAATCAGTCAATCAGCACTCTTCATATTGTTGTTATTTTTTGATTTCTGATCATTTCATAAATGAATGATTAATTGTTCTTAGTTGGTTGATGTCAAAAACAACAACAACAGAATAAGAATAGAATAACAGCCAAATTTAATAATAACTTTCATCTTTTTTGGTGAAGACTGCATGATTGATTGATTGTTTGTTTGTTTGAGAACCAAAAATAAGAATGTTTTGGTGGTAGTTAGTGTTGGAGTGGGTGTATACACAAATAGTAATAATATCACTACAATCTCATCAAATCAAACGACCCCACCAAGCAAACCAATCATACATACTTATTTTTAGGTGGTGGTGGCTGTAATCTCCCAAAGTTTACAGTTTTGAAAATAACAATTCATCCATCAGCACACACACAAAATTCAAACAATTATGATTAAACAGACATTTTTAATTTAAAGAGACCCACACCCACTACCCCCACCACAATTGCTCACCCCTTCCGATTCAAATGTGGAATTATTTACCAAATTAGTTCCATCTTAGGGAGTGGTTTGATGTTTTTTTTGTTTTTCTTTTTGCAGGCAATGCATCAATTTTAAAAAAAACAACAACCAACATTCAGCTATCTAAAATTAATTTTGTAAATTCAACCCACTCACTCACAATTAAAAAAGAGTGGAAATTAAATTAAATCAATAAAATAAAAACAAATAATAATAATAATTAATTCACACTCTGTTAATTAAATTAAAACCCCACAACCTTTAATATATTTATATATTGTATAATACCAAAAAGAAAAACACCACAAACTATAGAGATAAAACAACATTATATATATATATATATTTATATTTATATAAATAATAATAATCAATCAAACAATCAATAATTTATAAAAAAATACAGATATTCTCTCACAATATTTCCATCACTAAAACAGCACTCCAATCCACAACTATACTACTACACTACACTCCTCCTAGATCTGTGTTGAACCAAACAAACAACCTAGATAGAGTGCTGTCACTATTACTATTACTACTTCTTATTTTGCCAGAATTAATTTGCTTGATCCAACTAATCAACACTAACACCATTTCAATTTTGATATTTTTATTATATACAATTACAGTTGTAGGTATTCAATAGTTATATCAGTCATAATGGCAGTAGTTACACTCAATCAACAAATCAAACAAATAATCCTAGTCATATCAACATTAGTAGTGATCATTTTTGTTGTTTCCATTTAACATCACTAATGCTGATGTTGATGATGTTGTGTAGAGACAGTGGAATTTCTACTACTATCATATAGTATATTGAAAATCTCATTGGTATTTTATGTTTGTTGACAATCAAAAACAAATACCACCACTGCACCGCATATAAAACACATTAAACACACCCACCCCACACACCCACCCACCCCTTCAAATATATCCATAAAAAACAATAATAATAATAACAAGGTTCATCAATAATCTCCACACATATACACACAACCTGTTATTAAAGTGTTGTGTGTTTGAAAATAATATTAATATGTTAACGTAGATTGGTTGCCTTTCTATCTGACATTAATATTGGTTGTGCTGTTGTTTTGGGTTGTTTTCTACTAATATGTTGTGAGAGAAAGTTAAGTGTGTTTAGTACTTGATACTTGCACATCGCTCCACTAATAGAATTCTATTAGTGACAGAGAGTGTTCATCATCATATTGACAAAATATAATCCAAAATTAACAACAACAACAACAACAAAACATGGTTGGTAACCCCACCACATCAACTCAATTAAAAGATAGTATCTATCTATCTCTCTTTCTGTTCTATTCATCTAACACATTTCATTTGGTCTATCAACCAAAAACAACAATAACAATACTACACCCCACACATCTACTCACCCCAGCTCATTACCTTACCTATTACTACTACTACACTTTTAATCATACTTTCACTCAGCAACAGCAACAACAACAACAACACCAAAAATCAAATAACATCAACAGCAACCTATATTACATTCACCTTTTCCATATTTACATATAGTAATAAGTTGGATTCCGCTTTATTTACTCTCAATAGTTATCAATAATGATGTGATTGAGTTTTATGAAAAATCCAAATTAAATTAAACAAATATTAATAACATTATATTATTATTATTATTAAACAATTTAATTTCATTTTAATTTATTTAATTTAATTAATAATAATTTAATTTATTTTTTATCTACACAATATATTTATTATTACATGTTGTGTGAAACATATATTTATACGCCCTAATTCTCACTCAACCCTAAAACCCAACTATACAAAAACAAACATTATTATTATTATATTCTCATCATCATCAATAACAATCATAACACACAAGTATATATTCAATCAGAGTTCATCCAGCCAGCCAACAATCAATCAATCATTCACAATATTTATTTTGCTAGTCCTTCAGTAAGACAATTTGCTCTTTTCTAATATCGATTTACATCAACTTTGTGGCACATTGGCGCGTCTTCTCCTTTAAATCTTTCAAGTATTATCAATATTTCAAGTCACCAAGTGATTTGATCTCACACATCATCGACAACACCGAACCCCTCTGCCAACACATATTTAAAACTTCTCCACGCCAAACCAATATATGTGTTTTAAAAGATGTTGTTGAGTCTCTTCTGAATACCCAATCTTTTAAAGATCAAAACACAAAAAAAAAACTTCAACACACCCCAAACTCTTTAGTTTCCCACATAATCCACCACGCCACTCCATTCCCACGACCACTTAATCACATGTGTTTGATCTTTCTAACACCAGAACCATTTATCACATGTGTTCTAAATAAATATCTGTGTTGTTTGTTGTTATAATTGGTTGTGGTTCATAAAATATATATTAACATATATTTATTATATATGTTAAGACTAATACCACAACCTGACTTCAAGTGGTAAAAACCCCCTTCCACCACCAAACACCTACCACTACTAAAAAAATGATTCCACCAACACCCAATTATATTTTGTGACTTTTTATATACCAGCATGTAAATGTGTTCTGTTGTCATAGTCAATAATAACAATTAAAATGTTACCAACACACCACGACTACTGCTACTACCGACGTACAACAATCACTGATTTTCCAGTATAGACAACACACGAATAACAATACTAACCCTCTTTGATTTTATAGAATCTTGGTTTATAGATTCATTTGAATTAATTAAAACCAACAAAGCTACAATCTTCTCCCAGAGGCTCTAAGAAAACTAAGATTCGTTCTTATTTTTTTAGAAATAAACAAAGGAGTAACATTATTTATTTACCATCGCCATGCTACCAGTGTCTTCCAATACAAATTCAGCTACTACCAGTTCATCAGCAACCTCTCCCCAATCCTCTTTGACAGACGTTTAACTTAACTCTTCCATTGCCATCTATATTTCACAATAGCAGTATGAATCCACCAATCCTTTTTTCACCATCTGCCACCTTGACTCCATCGACTTCTTTGACTCCATCTTTCATGTTGCCCTCATCTCAGTCCTCGATGATGTCTCACAACTCGAATATCTTCCAAGATGGTTCTCAACCATATGGTGGAATTGACATGCCAACTATGGAGCAATTTAATATGCATCATGGACACTCGGCTCACTTCTCGCCAGCCATCCAATATCCATATTTGTATTTACAGCAATCGGCTGCTCAACAACAACAAATGCAGCATCAACATCCATCACATGCTCACTTGGGTCAAGCCAACATTCAACATCAGAACTCCCCAAGTGCTGCCACTACCACTACACCAACTAAATCCACAAAGCGCAAACATAACACCACCGAAAAGAAAGAAACTACTGCACCAAATACAATTCCTAAATGCACACGTTGTTCTGAAGCTGCTTCATGGAGACACGACAAGAGACGTTGGTGGTGTAAAGAATGCAAGAAGGCATTCACACCAGGTATCTCAAAGCTCCAAAATGCTTCTCCTACTCCACAGACTCAGTTGCCAGTTGCTCAACACCAACAATGGGATCAGACTCAACCCAACAGTTCACAAAATACACCACCATCGGTCCCCCAAAATCCAAATCAAGTCACACCAGTAAGTTGCAATTGTCCAAGCTGCGGTGGTACTGCCGGATGGAAGCATGACAAGAAGCGTTGGTACTGTAAAGATTGTAAAAAGCCATTCACCCTCCAAACAGAAGGAAACGTACCAACATCGCCAACCTCTTCCAAAGCCAAAGAAGACCAAACAGAAAAAGGCAGCTGCTGTTACATCACCATCCTCCCAAACTTCTTCAACCACTTCTACAATGAATGTAAATAATCAGCTACTTCCAAATACTGTTCACCTCACTCAACCTCAACAACTACCATCATTCCCACCACCAATGTTTTCTTCACCATTAGGAAACAAAGAAATGGTATCAATGACTTTCAACAACTCATTGCGTCCATCTAATTCACCAACTTCGATGACCCCACCATCCATTCCATCTCCATCATCTATCATGAATATCCAATCACAAGTTTCGATGAACAACAATATGCTAGTAAATGGAGGAATGATTAATCCTAATCTATCACCGACCGGAGCATCTGGAAAAAAGGTGGCCAAGAAGAAAGAAAAAGAAATCTCTGGTTCTGATGGTCTTCAAGTTTTAGTTAGTGTTGACAATGGACTGCCTGATCTGAGCAGTAGATCTATTAGTGACATAAATGGAGTTTCAGATTATTCAAAGATGACACAAAATAAGTATCCAGTTCAAGATCTCAGATATATTGCTTCATAAACAATCGGTAATTGATGAGCAAAAAAAAAAAAAAAAAACAAATCCAAAAACCAACTTTGTTAAGCACAATCAAAAAACACTCTGAAATAGTAATCAAATAATAATCACAGACACCTCCCCAATCATATAAACCCATCAAAACAAACAACTCTCCACACCATACACATCAACAAATCCATATATTTTGTGTTGATAACAAACTATATCTTTAAGCAATCCCACATTATGGTATGTCATATATTATATCTCCAATACTACCATCTACAATTACAGATAGATATACCCAAATCGTGATAACTGGAAGTTATAAATCCCCTCAATATTTTGTTTCACCTAATCTTGTATAAACTCCCAAATCCAAAATAATATTATTTTTAATAAAATCCGTAAATTAATTAAATGAATCATCTGTTCCAACTGTGTCTATTCTTGAATATGATTATGAGCTATTGTTGTTTATTATTACTATTCTTTTGTTGAGATTCTTGAGATTTTCTATTCATTTCTGCAATTTGAGCATCCATAACCATCTTTATCTTTTTATCTTGAACTTGTTTATTATAATTACAAATAGGCCTTTAATTATTGAATTAGAGCGGTTATTAGTACAATATCTATTCACTGAATCATGAGTGGTGTATTATACAGTTCAAACTATATATTACTTACCAATATGCGCCTGAAACTAATAAAAATGTTAAAACACCAAAGTCTGCTGCTCTCATTGGAGTTTCTAAACGAACGATGAGTTAAAATGTTACATCTGAAGAGTCTATAGAGTACACTTACTGGAAGTAAATATATTTGTAAAAAAAGTAACACCAACTCCTGAACCTATACCATATATCAGCGAGTCTTTGAAACAGGGTATTCTCGATGGATTATATTTTTCCCAAAATGTAGTTGGTTCTTTTGTGTCTATAGGATAAAGATTGATATTTTCATTCTCTGTAATCGATGTATTTGCAAGAGTTTTAGGTTTTTCGTTTGAATTGCTCATCTTTTATATTATCTATTTAATATATATATACTAAAATGTATGAATAGGTAAGAAATAGAAATCTGACACCTGTCTATTAATTGTCGACAAGAACACAAATGAAATGCAAAAAAAAAAACTAAAAAAACATTTTTGGACATACTTTAAAATGATTATGTGTAAATCTGAAATGAATTGAAACCCAGCTCAGTATCAAATATAATCAGATCTGTACTTAGACTCCACAGTGATCACACACACTCTTTGAATGTATTTCTTACTTGTTTTGTAAATATTTATATATAAGTATTAAAAAATGAATGCAAATACATCTTTTAATTTATTAAAAAGTTTTATTAGAGGTAAGTGTAACCCCACATTAATGCTATGAATGTTAATTAATATATAATATGTACTTAACTCTTATTGATTTGGATTGGAATACATTATTTAAATGGAATGATTGGTTGATTTGGTTTGTTGGTTGGTTGGTTGACTTGGTTTGAAAATGAAACTTAAAATATTGATCTTCAGCACCACATGGAAAAAATATTCATCCAACTCTCAAAATGAGAGCTGTACATTTGAATCAATATGGAACATCGTTGTCGAATTTGGAATTGGTGAAAGATGTGAGTGTCCATTTGCCAGAGAGCTCACAGGTGCTCATCAAAGTGAACGCCTCAAGCTTGAACCCGTTGGACAATGAAATGAGAAAGGGATATGCAAAGAGTATTGTTTCAATGTCACAGTCTCAGCTGCCCTTGGTGTTGGGTCGTGATTGTGCTGGAGAGGTTGTGCAGGTTGGATCAGACGTCTGGGACTTCAGAGTGGGCGACAAAGTTTGGGCGGCCAATGCACCTTTTTCCAATGGAACACATGCTGACTATGTCGTGATGAACGAGGGCGAAGTTGCCCATCGACCAAAAAACCTATCCGATGTGGAAGCTGCATCGGTTCCGTTTGCTGCATTAACAGCCTGGAATGCGATATACTCGACTGCCAAAGTGAAGGAAGGAATGAAGGTATTGGTCAACGGTGCCAATGGCGGTGTGGGATTCTTTGCAGTCAATCTGCTGAAGAACCACCTCAATTGTACCGTAGGCGCGACCTGTGCAAGTCGCAGTTTCGAAAAGATAAAGAATGCCGGAGCAGACATTGTTTTTGACTACACTGTAGACAACAGCGATAGTGTCGAGTGGAGCAGCCAGTTTGATTTGGTTTTGAATTGTGTAGATAAAGGCGAAGAAATCCAAAATAGATGTATAAAAGCATTGAAGCGAGGTGGACAATATATATCGTTCAACTCCGATCTAGTTAGAACCAGTGATGCGCAAGGCTTGCTGGTTGGTCTTCCAACAGCAATGATGGAGAGCCAAAAGCGTTCCGAGCAAATACAGCAACAAAAAGGAATAAGATTCGATACCTCATTGTTTGTTCCATCAAGCAAAGCACTTCAAACAATTTCAAGAATCTTTGAATCAAGACAGCTTGTAACCAACATTGGCAAAGTATTCCCCTTGACTGAGGTTCGAGATGCCTACCAATGCTTTGAGGAAGGAAAAGCAAATGGAAAAATTGTATTTGACCATTCAAAGTAATTTTATAAACTAAACCAAATTCTATTCAAAAGACATAGATTGATCATGATCTATTTGCTCTGCCCAATGATTCGTGCATTGAAATGCTTATTTAATCAGCATTTGCACATATCATGATAGTTCGATCATAAGCCAAGTTGCCAATCCCGAGTTGGATTGAGTCCAATCCCCTTAAGGTGCATGAATGGATTTCCACAACAGTGTAAAAATAAAAACCAAAATTAAACACAATTTAAAATTGGACCTGTTGTGTGTTACTCACTTGATTAAGGGTTGATGAATGAACAGCAATCAGTAGCAGTTATCAGCATCGACAATGAATACTAATAAGTTTAGAAATTACTATGAGGATGTGCATGGTGTTATAAGGATAAGAAGCCAACCGAGGACTATGGTGGTCATCGACAAAGAGATGGATATAGAGACAGAGACAGAGACAGTTATAGAGAAAGAGATAGAGACAGAGATAGGGATAGAAGAGGAAGAGGAGGTGGTGGTACAGGTACTGTGAGTTATTATAAATACCAAAGAGATGGACATGAATTGCCACAGTCATTTCAAAGAAGTGGCAACCAAGGTTTTAGGAACAATAATAGAGATGATCATCATCATGGTGGCCACAGATATATATCAAAGAACAGTCAAGGTTTTAAGAATTCAGTGTTGTCTTCACAGTCACGGCACCATGGCGGTGGTCACAGAGGCTACAGTGGAAGAAACAAGGTCATTACTTCATTTGTAAATATCAATAAATAGATAGAATCAGTGATTGTGTTATATTAATGTCATCATCCATAGCATGATGATAGAACAACAACTAGTTTCAATAGCAGAGCAAGTCTCTATGGAAGACAAAACCTTGGAGTAGATCAAAATCTTCAGTGGAAACATGATAAATTTGTATGTTACATCCAACTAAGATGACCCATTCATTTTAGACACATTATTAATTCACTAAACTCTATGGTTGTTTCACTTCAAGGTTCAAGAAAGTGACGATGAAGACGATACAATGACATTGGAGAAAAATAAGAAAGAAACTTCCTACGAGGATGAAATTAGCGATAGAGATCATGCTGATGACGATGATTACCATGAAACTCATATGAGTGACAGACAAGACGATGACGACTACGAAGAAGGCGAGCAAAGAGAATAACAATAAAGAAAAGAATAGATTCCATTATTTGAATTTATTTATATCAACATTACAATGATCAGAGACGACTCTAGTTGGAATTAGATTGGACATAATACAAACATCTTGAGAATACTAGCATTCTCTTTATCACCACCAACTTTGGATCTATTCCCATAATTTAAAATTTTAAGATTTCCAGAAGGATGGAATCCAATTGACAACTTTAGACCAACTCTGAGATTAGTTAGTTGCAACCGATTGACAATCAGCCCTTAAAGATTCACACTAAAAGTTAATTAATTAAAATTTTTTATTATTAAGATCAAAATTTAAAATGGAAATGTGATGGTGGGTTGTGCAAATTAATTAATTATATGTGATCAATGAGCAATCGAGGATTCGAACCAAAGTAGAGAGATATTGGCAGAAATGTAATTATAATCATTTAGGTGTGACTATTTAGATCAAAAGAGCCAAGACAGCCAAAATAAGTCCAACAAAGACAGTTGGGACGAGGTTGGAAGCGTTACCAGTGGTACCGGTGGTGGTTGCACCAGTGGTGTTACCTGGGGCACCGGTAGCTGAGGTGGCAGAGGCAGAGGAAGTTGGTGAAGCAGTGGTGTTACCAGTTGGGGATGAGCTGCTACCGGTGGTGGCGTTGGTGGTTGGACCACGAACGGTTAAAATGGCTCTACCGAATTCAGTGGAATTCTCAGTGTAAGTAACATAGATGGTTCCATTTCCAAGGTTTGGGCTGCTCAAAACATCGGTAAGAATCTTTTGGTCAGAAGCAGTGGTATTGTGTGAACCAACACAAATGAGTTGATTATTTGTTGAAGTCAAATCACATGTCATTTCAATAGTATCGGCTGCTGCCAAACCATGGAAGGTCATTGAATATGAACCTGCAGTGGGGGCTGCCGCTGGATGGGCCAAAACAACAGTGTAGTTGAAACCATAAGCATTATCGGCGAATTTGGTAATGTCTACATTGGCTACACCAACAGTGGTAGTACTGTTCTTCATATCACCAACATAACTGGTGGTTTGTCCTTGGACTGGACAAGGAAAAAACAAAATTAATTTCAAGGTTAGAACAAATGGTTAAATTCAACAGAGTTTCTTACCCAAAGCCAAGGAAATCAATAATGTCAAAATCAACAATCTCATTTTATAGTTCGTGTATCAGGGCAAATATTATTTGTTTGGGACTCTGTCTATTATATAATTCTAGTACTACTTCTACTTATATATATGTATTTATTTATTATATGTATTCAAGAATGAATAGAATGAAAATTTAAATGTTCCAGTCAATTATTTATATGTTCCTGATGAAGCCAATTTAATATATATTTAGTCTTTTGAATAATTTAATTTGACTGCTGGGTTTGGCGCCACCACCTCTAGTTTAATTCTGTATTTCTGGGAGATATGAAAGATTGCAGTGGCAATACAGTGGTCAGTGGAGTGGTATTGCTTCTCCTCGCACCAAAAGCATACCACAGATGAACAACTTCAACCACACATATTTAACAAGAGTTTATAGAGTAGTGCAGGGTTAATTGCTGTTGTTAATGTTGATGTGATTTCATATGTGTTACTATATATCAATGACTAGAGCGAAATAACTTCCAAAGACATCCCTGTATCACAAGCTAACATACAATATAACATCCATCATTCATTTATCACTGCAGTGCTCATGTGGTTAGTGTGGTATTTCTGATCACTAATAACACACACAATCATTTGGCACTTCATTTTACTTCTCTCAATTCATCAAACAACACTCCCCCACCAACATCAATCACGCACCAACATTTGGTATTCAAACATTCAGTCAGTCAGGTCACCTTTATTATTATTATTATTATTATTAATTTAAGTAATTTTATGTGTTTCATCAACCAATTTAAATTAACCAAAGAACTATTCTGGTATTAAAGAAGCTTATTCATCTATTTTTAATTTATTTAACAATAACAATAACAACAACCAACAACATCAACTCTATTCTTTTTTATAATATTATCAAATTTAAATAAAAATATAAGTGATATGTTATGATATGTTAAATAAGCTGTCAACACCCTATGAACCTGCTTGTAGTGTGTACAATATGGTAATTGTACACCTGACATAACTAACCACCAAGTGTCGAGATTGAATATGAATGTATATGTTATTATATTAATCGAATTACTGATATTGATCTTACCACCACTCTATTTAAAGTGTAAACACACACAGTTCATCAATATTAATTACCTTCACATCACTGTTAGCTATCAAATTTCATTCATTTTCTCAACCACTATCAACAACAATTTGAACTGAATAGGATGAACTTATATTTAGAAACAATAACCTTGGTGTAGGGTTATTATTTGTTTATTTGAATGATGTTGATGTTGTTAAGATGAGAGACTTAACAAAATAAATGTTAATAATATTCTTTTTGTTAACACTCTGAGTAATCTCAACATCAATTCAACACAAGCTATATATGTACAAAAACCAGATCTCTCCCTCCATTTCGACATCAAACATAT
This sequence comes from Heterostelium multicystogenum, assembly GCA_003667245.1. Taxonomy (NCBI): domain Eukaryota; phylum Evosea; class Eumycetozoa; order Acytosteliales; family Acytosteliaceae; genus Heterostelium; species Heterostelium multicystogenum. Next base: position 26,136 of record RCNN01000183.1, on the reverse strand, counting down.
AAAAGTCAATTTATAAATTGGGTGTTGACTCCTTCCTCATCATCATTAATTAATAAATTTTAACATTACCCTTTTAAAGTTAATAATGACATGACAGTAGTGTTGCTATTAGCTCTCAGGTGGATCTAGTGATGATCTTCATCAAATGTTGATTTGTAAATACATATTACATATATTATATTTTTAAATTGTATATTTGTAATCTTTATTTGTTTATTAAGTCTTAAGTAGCCTAAAGTGTTTCATGAATATTACTTTTAAATAAAATATCGATAGAATTGTTTTATTCTTATATTTATGTATCAATACTATCTGTTTCAATTAGTGAATCATTTTTTCCAATGAAAGTTGGACCTTTGGTTTTCTGTTAATTTGATAAAAGTACATGTTGATTTTAAATATGAAACTAGTAAAATTGTTTTAGGTACAAAATACATCCAATATTTCCGATTCCAAGTTATAAAACACTACTAGTTCTATTTATGATGTAAAATCAATCTTTTATTACCAATCAGAATATGAAACCAATTTTCTCTTAAGGGAATTTCAAGACTTTTCAATCGTTTTGAAAATGATGGAACCCTAACTTATATATAAAATACCATCATTTTTGCTGATATTTTTGTATTTCAATCCCAATTTCATTTATCCAACTCCCAATCGAAGAAGGTTTCAGCAATATCAATTCTAAAAGTTTTTTAAAAAAGTTCCATTGTAATTAATACCAAAACTAAACAGATCTGTTCGGTCATTGAATTTCATTCTCTGGGACTCGTAATAGACCTAACTGTGGATATCTAAAACTTTTTATAAATCTTTTCATATTGATAGTATAATAACGATAGCAGTGAGCCTCAAGATATTTCCATAAAAATATTATTCTATTTTTCTTAATGATACTTTATTATACTAATTGGATATTATTGAAAATAAAATATCTCAAATCATTTACTCATTCATTATTGTAAACTAGACACTCATTCTAAATTGATTATGTGATAGATGAAACATAAGAATAAAAGTCAAAGTGTTTAAAAATGTAAGATATTCTTTTAATTTAGAATGAAAATAAAATAAATATCTATTAACCTGGTAAGGTGACATGTGCACTGTTTGCTATGAAGCATAAGTATTCGGAGGAGACTTTTTCAGGTGATGGTCAAACAGTCAGGTGATAAAAATAATATCCAAAAAGGACGTTTGAGGTTATTTCAACTTAAAAAATTCAATTAATTTTGGAATAGGCGCAATCCTTTTCAAATTTAATTGGTCTTTTTATACTCTTGAATTATTCAATTTTAATTTTTGGTTTTTTGATTGCTGATGTGCAAACAAACCCTAACAACAACTTCCAAAATTAAAGTCAATCAATTTTTTATATTGTTGTTGTTTTTGATGCTAATTCAAATTAATTAATTAAAAATAGATATATATATAGATATATATTAATTAATTCAAGTAATTGTGATTGATGATGATGTCATCGGAATCATCAGTAGAAGGTAGTAGTTCACAAGTATATTATAATAATAAACTGCTACCGGATATACTAGTATTTAAAATCATCAGAGATGCCTATTCCTTGTCGATGTACAATGGCAGCTCCTCTTTAGAGTATGACAGAAGCTGGTGTCTGTCGCTTCGACTTGTCAACCACATGTTTACAAGGATCTTTAGGCAACTAAACAAAAGATTACTATTCACTGAGAAACTCTTTAATGCACTGAATCGTTCCAACAACAATAGCAACAGCAACAGCAGCGGCCAGCAACAACAACACTGACAATGCCATATTAAATAAACTATATGAAAGAATTGAAGTGATCGAATTCAGTGTTAATTATAATCTTGTTGGAAAAAGAGTTGGAATCGATCTGCTTGATGACCATCTCATTATGAACTCACTGACTACTATCTACAAGTGCAGTAATATTCATCTGGAGTTTGTAAACGATCGTATCAATAACAATGCTCTGCTGTCGAGGATCACCACCATCAGCCTTTGCTTGAGTAAAGAGATTCCTGAAAACCTTTGGAACTTGATCCCGCACCTCGAACATCTCACCCTTATATATCCCCGATACTACAGATTCAACTATCAACAATCACTGATGCACCTGTTTTCACAACGCTTCCCAGGCCTGCGGTCGTTCAACATCGACAAGAATGACACATGGGGTATACAAGTCTACTACATCGATGTATATAAAGGGCTGTTTGACGGACTCACCGCGTCAATGCCCAACATAACTAAATTCCACATCAACGCCAACAACTGTACCATAATACATCACGATCAAGAATCGATCCTCTATCTGATAAACTTCCTGCAAACCAACCAGCAACTCTATTATTTCGCATACGAAATGAATGCTGTTAGTAACCAGCTGAACCACTATGTCCTGGCAGATCCAAGATGTAAGATCGATGAAATCTCAATTAATATGTACATTGACCACAGAGTGAGGATTGAGCGCCAAATCTCAACTCTTAAGATAACCTTCTTGGTATTCGATACCGATAATGACTTCAACAACAATGCGATTATCAACCACAACAACCAAGAAGATGTAGATCCAATGGCAACCGCCGCAATATCAACTCCGATCGAGTCGATCGTCTCGAAATCGAGCAACATAGTCAGCATACAATCAAACAGTGATATGTCCATCGATTACCAATCCAAATTAGAGGATAAAGTCTATGATTATTTAGCCTTCAACAATGTAGATAACCTGATTTTCATGATTATCTACCAAGAAACATTCGATTATATAGCAAACATCATTGAACACAACACCCAAACACGCTGCATCAAACTTATCATCACAGACTATGTGGAAGAAGAATCACTTCACCGTCTAATACAAGCGGTCAACGCTAACAAAACCCTATTATATCTAGATATCATCGATCAAGACAGTGGAGTTGAAAGAGAATTCTTCTATCCATTAATGCGTGCAATCAACAATCATCCATCTTTACTAAACAGATATACGATCAATTAACTACTCAATAAATAAAGTTGAGATGGAATGGTTAGCCCCGCTCCATATTTATTTAGATATATCCTTCGTTGGTTACAATCTTTATAATAATATCAATGACAACTGAAGACGAGGTGTCAAAGGCTGGATCTTTAATTTTCTGGTTGAGCAGCTCATCCAGGAGCATTCTAACTTCTTTCAAAATAACTAGAATCTTTCCGGTTGCCTTGAACTTCAGCCATTTATCGAGTAGAATATGTTGGAATGAACTGTCAATCTCAATTGAACCACCAATGGAAAAGAGGAGCAGTGTAAGGGGACTGATATTTGTAGTATGGTGTAAAAACATTCTTGAAGTCTGGACACGCTCATGATATAGCAGGAAAGGTGTAACAAACTCTCCTTCATCTGAATTTACTGATCTTGGATGTATAAATACTTTTTGTTTATCTGTTATTATTAAAATATTAATAAGTTTGTTGAAGTCGATCTTGTTGCTTTGTATTCAGTTCCAACTTACGCTTATCGACTTTAGTTAACAAAAGTAATGAATGTGGATCATATTTATTCTGAATGGCACCTGATGCAATCTTGGTGTATGTTTGCAGCTGGCAAATCGATACGGACAATTTTCGGATACATTCCAGCACAAAGCACGGACTTTATTACTTTAGAACTGGATGCAAAAGAATTATAAATGGCTCCACAGCTTTCACTGACTTCATCCAACATACTCAGTTTCTTGTATAATAGTAATTAATAAATGTTTAGATTGATATACTCGTAATAAATGGATAGTTACCTGCAACTTTGATATCTTCTTTGAAGTAAGACCACTTGGTAAAAATCCAATCTCTGATAGTTGCTCAATAAATTGGAACTTTAGATCTTGGATAGTTCTCAATGTTGGAATTGAAAGATGATTTTCGACGCAGAATGCATATTCATTGCCGTCACGGATCGATTTACGCCATTGATCATATGCAATAAAGAATGAAAAAATGATCACTTTGATGTCCGAAATGGAACTTGGAATTGGCACGAAGTGATTTATCCTGAGCAGATGTAATGAATGGTGGCTTGTATGATAGTGTTGCTGCTATAGTCAAAATTGGATCGAGACAACGGAAAATACAACCAAACAATAACATCTTTCCGATATAAATGTCAACAGGCAGCTGTGAGAGATGGTATCCAAGTGATGTAAGTTGCTCTTTCTTATCGAGTGCATTAATGTTGATCAACTCTTCAACTGCATGTTGAACTAGTGTTTGCTCAGGTGGCTCGATTGCCATAGATAAAAAGTCGTATACAGACTTTAGCTTTGCATTAGGATTGTTGGATTGGCTTTGGAAAAGTTTAACGTGGAGACAGAGTTGCTGGAGTGGGGTAACGCAAGATTTCAGGAGTTTCCTGGTCAGCCATCTGCGACTCCATCGATTTTGTAAACAGCTTATAGCATACACCGGCAGATGTACGACCTGCACGACCTGCACGCTGACGTGCTGAAGCTTTTGCGATCCAGCACTCGGACATCATTGAGTTCTTGGTGAATGCATTGTAGGACATCTGATTGACACGACCAGTGTCAATGACTATACCAATATCGTCGATGGTGATGGATGTCTCTGCAATATTAGTTGCAACAATAACCTTAGTCTTTCCGGCTGGCGCCTTTTCAAAATACACGTTGCTGATCTTTTGGTGTCAACGAAGAATGGAGTGGAAGCAACCACATAAGATTGGAATCGGCTCCTCCGTTCAATCCATTGATAATCTGTAGAATATCCGAGAAACCTGGTACGAAAACCAAGATAGATTTTCCACTTTTAATCTCTTTCTTTACCAGGTGTGTAATCAAATGTTGAATATAATCGCTGTTGATTCTCTTTTGATCCATTTTGGCACCCATAGCCTCCAATATGCTTCCAATATCTGTTCCATCACCTCCACTGTTATTTGAAGTAGTTGTAGTAGTTGTAGTAGTTGTTGATTCTTGAGATTCATCTGGTTGTTTTTGTCTTTTATAGTTGGTTGGTCTGTATTGAGTAATCTTTACTGAATCTTCGAGGTAGATATTCTGGACTGGATAAGTGAATCCGGCAATGGAAAATATTGCAGAATCACCAATTTCCAAAGTAATTGGCAATTAACTTGGCATCCAAAGTGGCACTCATTAAAATTAATTTGAGATTTGGTCGTCTTCTCAGGAGTTGTTTGAGGATGATAAGCAGGAAATCGTTATCCATCGAACGCTCATGAACCTCATCTATAATGACATGTGACACGTTCTCCAGTGGTCGGTTGTCCAGCATCATTCTCAGCAAAATACCAGTGGTGACAAAGCACAATCTAGTGGCAGAACTACGCTTGGATTCATTACGGATCTGGTAACCAACCATGGATCCTAACTGCTGCTTATCACCGCCATTCCACTCCACTGAAACACGCTCCGCCACACCAATTGCAGAGATACGTCTTGGCTGTGAACAAAGGATATTGCACTGAGATCCAACTCCCTTTGACACCATATCCTCCAATATATACTGTGGGATCTGAGTTGATTTACCTGAACCTGTCTCACCCGTTACCACCATCACCTGGTTGCTTGCTAGCATCTCAAGGAACAGCTTTTTCTTTTGGAACACAGGAAGTGACTCTCTGACCTTGAGAATTGGCTTGTTCTTTTCCGACTTCAATACTGAATCTAGCTTGTTCTTCAACTCTGTATTTTCTTTCTCATTGTTTGCAACTGACTGCTGATTCTTTCTGTCATTTGTATATTTCTTTACTTTGCTTGATTCATTTGAAGTTGGACTATTCAATGTAATGCCAACATTGCAGAAGACGACGCCGATGTAGTAGTATGATGCTTGCTATTCTTTAAAATGTCGAGTCCAGAGGCGTCTATATATCCAATGACTGTGAACAGCATTGGCTGTCCTAATGTTTGTTTGCACTGATTCATCAACTCTGTCAATAGATATCTAACCTTAGATTGCAGAGATCTATCTTTTGACTTGAAAAAGTAGAACTGGTGGATTCAAAGGATACTGAGCCATTTCTGGGAAGATGATATCGAGCTCACCAAGCTCCAATTTAATGTTATATTGATTCTCAGACTTTACTGTGAATGTCTCGTAAATTGACTGAATAGCCTGCTGCTCGTCTCCTTTGATACTGTCGTCATTCTCAGATGCCTCTGCCTGTATATCCACATTAGTCAACTTGTAATACAAAGTATACAATAAGATTCTTTGTCGACATCACTTGGCATTGCCTGCATTATCTCCTCCTCTGTCCATCCGTATGATAGCAGCTGATTAATCACAGCATTTACCTCTGGGCTGTTGTTTGAATTCGAAACTGTAGCAGTTGACTTCTTTGAATTCCAAGTGCCTTTGGTTTGAAGGCAACTGGAAGCTGATCCTCAGGAACATTCAAGCACAGCCATGAAATGAGGTTGGTAAGACTGGATACATCTTTGACTCTGCTAAATGCATTGTTGATGCTTGACTCTGTAAATCCAAGTGTTGTCAATGTAGACGACATCAAAGCATGCTCTTTCTCACTCAACTCCTTCATGTTAACATCGACATCGTCGCCTCCTTCTAAATTCAAATTCATCTGACGCACTAGTGAATGAACGATTCTGATGGCTTCCTCCGACATGTTTATAGATGGTATTTGCTGGGTGTGAGTCGGCTCGTCTTGTTTAGCTTTCTCCGCTTCGGCAGCTGCTTCTTTCTCGATTCTCTCCTGTTCGGCCTTCTGGACCTTTGATTCCTCTGCCATCTGCATCCAAAATGGAGTGTACTCTGGCGGGAATAGCTTATAGATATTAGTGTTTCCGCACAAGTCAAACAGGGCAACAAGCGAGGTATAAGCCCGTGCCTCCTGTATGGTTGGCGATGAATGTGGAGGTACATAACTCTTCTCAATGATTTGCTTTTTCTTTCCTTCAAAGCACAGTGTAACCTTTGTTTTAAAACTGCATCTCGCCCTTCGCAGACTTGGCAGCCCTCACCTCCTCAAACACAGGTCTAGGCATATGTTGTTTCTGACAATACTCATTCAAATATTGCAATGGAACTTTACCTGTCCATCTGGCTATATTTAATCAATCAAACAAAAAATCAATCATAAGCACAACAATCGACAAACAGTCTAGATGATAACATACTTTTGGTGGCTCAGTAGATTGAGGTGGAGCTTGAGCCTGACCGTCTTTACCTGACTTCTTATCCTTTTGACTGATCAGTCGAACTTTTGGATCCGGTACCAGACTTGTCGTCCTTCTTTGACTTATCATCCTTCTTTGACTTGTCGTCCTTCTTCAGCTTATCATCTTTCTTCAGCTTATCATCCTTTCCTCCACTGCTGGCGAAGAACTAGATCCTTTAGCCATTTCCTTATTGCAGTCGAGTCGAGTCCAGAGTCTGCTGCTTCTAAAAAGTTGTCTACAACATTTGTTGCAAAAATTTTTCAAAAATAATTAACCCACCCCCTGAATACAATACTAACCACAGTTGACTCACTTTTATTATTCTTGATCTTAAAGAGAAGAAGATCATTATATTATATCATCATCTGAAGACCTCAAATAAAGATGAATTTGAATGTAATCATCAGATTAAGGAATACCAATCAAATGCTATAGTGTAGTCGATGTCATCAAAAAAGAGGTTGCACAATCTGTGGCGAAGAAACTATCAAATGCTGCCACTGAAGAGACGGAGAATGTGGTCTCACTCGACAGCATGAAACACTTGATCTACCTCTCGGATCTGACGAATGACTCGATCGTCTGTTAGAGAGCAGTCAGAGTGGCATCGACAAACAAATCGCTGCGCTCGAAACACTCGACAATCAACTTGCAATCGATACTCTACGAGAAGGACTTGTGTGCCTCTAAACTTAGACAACTGGAAGAGTCGCCACCTTTCGACATCAAAATGACCCCTCCCTCAACTTGTCGGAGGAGTCCAAGTTCCTGGAGACCAATGCATACCACTCGAATCACCACTCGAATAAGATCATTGAACGTCTTGAATGGGAGATGTCGAAGCGAATAGAGAAGCTTCAGGAGCTGGACAAGCTGAAGGCAACGCGCAAGGAGCTGAAGGAACAGGAGCTAAAGAAGCGAAAGCACCTTGCAGAGTTTGACTACAAACTCAAGAATAATCAAATTTTCTGTGCAATCTATTCTCAAAACCGATCGATCCATACATCAAACTCATCCCATACCCACATACAAAGAACCATCTTCTCAAGCAGACACCACTTCCATTATTTATACTCTACAACGAAATTGTTATCATATAAGAATATAGAATGTAAGCTTTATATCCACATCCATTCCATTCCATTCTGAGCCTATAGGCTATAGTTTTGATTCATCTAACCATCTGAACTCTATTGCATCGACGACAGATAACAAAATAGATATCGATATAATCTGTACAGAATATCAACAACAACCGCATCAGCAGCAACAGGACACAGCGATGATGGACATATCATCACACAATTAAATCGTATATTCTCACGCCATCAAATACATATGTTTCCATTAAAATCATATCTGACCATGGATACAATGAAATCAAGCTGGAATTCTACTACTACCAACACTAAAGATTGTCACTGTCCAACCAGCATTAAAACAACAGCGAGGAGAAAGGACACCTCTTGCTGGAGCAAATAGACTCCAACGATAAAGGTCTGACAACACCAAATCAATCAAATCATTTCATATTTGGAAAGTATGTATATACACGAAACTGGGACCAGTTATACAGTTGTCCAGCACACGCAATATACTAATCAAGTGCTCTTATTGATTCTCTAGCGAAACATTTTCCCTATCAACAAACAAGCTAAAAGGAAAGACCATTCAAGTGGGCACAGTTTATCACAGGTTTATCATATCTGCCAGAAATCAGCATAGAGGATCTACACAACAAGAACTATCACTTGTATAACTTTAAACCAAAGACGACCAATGAAATAATGAAATTGGTGATTGACAAAATAAACACATAACAATAACAACAACAACATAACTTCTGCGAGTGATTCTTTGTAAGCAGACGAAATCTAATGATCTACTCATAAAAAACTAAACTTAACTAAGCTATAATGAGATCTGTTCCATTGTTTTTGACTAAACCATACGGGTCATAATAAAAACAACATGTACCCTGCTAATTCGACTAGTTAATTAAGTTGAAATTATACCATTTATTCCTCTATAATGCTTAATAAAACCGTTTATTTCTTTCCGTCAATGTGAACTTGCTTGAGAGCCTATAAATAAGATGTTTAGTTGGTGTTCTGGTCTAGATAAGTAGTAGATGATAGTTACTGGTGGGAGGATTTGCATCAACTTTGGAACCTTGGTTTGATCAGTGATCTTAAGAGTGTAAAGGAATCTTCCACAACGGACCTTGAACTTGGTGTCCTTGGCGTTTCTTCTTGATTCTGATTTCCTTGGCGTCCTTACGACGAACAGTCAAGAGAAAATCTTTGATCTCACGGATTTGTTTGGGCTAAAAAGTAGTAGTAGGTAGTAGGCTTGTTAACGACTGCCATTCTAGCTAAGATTGATAGACATAGTCTAGAGTATAGAATAGATATAGATGGATTGAAGTAGTAGGATGACATACCATTATGAACTTAAGGAGGAATAGATACTGTCTACCAAGCGAGGCGGGTATATCTCATGTGTTTTTGAGAGCATGAAGCTGCGAGAGGCAAAGCACCTCGCCAGCCACACACTCACCACAGTACGCCAAACCCCACATAACGAAAAATTAAAAATAAAATAAAAAAAATTGAAAATTCATAATATTCATGAACTTCTGTTTCTATACCAACGAGTTTACCAAAATGAAAGTCTATCATGTATATTATATTATGCATAATTATTTATGTGGAAAATAAAAATAAAAACAAAACAACAAATATTTGTTTATCAATGTATTCATATAGCTATTGTACTCTATTTTTGAGATGTATTTGTTGTTATTCATACAAAGTAAACTAAATAGTTAAATTAACATTGATTTAAATAACTTACTAACAATATAATAATCTTTAAAGTTAAAAGTAATTTACAACAATTATTTATTTTATTTTTTAGATTGTATATAAATATATTGTATTTGTCATACAAATAATAATTAATAATAATAGCATATTCATTTGAATGGTGTTATGTTGTTGTTATATATGATATTTTGTTTTTTTTAATTAGATATTTAGTAAACTCACTCAAAGATATATATGGAATAGAGTGGTGTGGTATTTTTTCCCTGGCATTTGCATTGACAATTTAGATTGATTTGTTTGTTGTATATTATTTGCTTATTTCATTTTTGACATCATCATAATCATAGAGATAGATTGTAGAATCTATATTTTTATTATTTAGATAGAAATAGTGTAAAAATAATAATAATAATAAGATAGGAATCTATTCATTTATAGTTGGAAGTTTTATTATTTATTAACTGTAGATTATTAATGATGAGTGACGTTAATAAACCGAGTTTATTGTTTAAATTGAGGAATTGCAAGTAAGCACTACTCCAGTGCCAAAGTTCGATGGCGGTACAACGAGTCATCACGACGCTAGTCATCTTGCTTTGGATGGGTCGGTTCGAAGAACAGTCAGCTAGATAAGTATGCCGGACTGTGGAATGAGAAAGGTTTCAATACCATGCAGTATCCCACGCCATTCGTAGACTTTGGCTTCCCTTTTCTTCATGCGATATAAAAGCGGTGCGTATGCTGCGTGAGGTCAAGCACTACCCTCGAGATAAACAAACCGATTGCAAGTCGATCATCATCCACATGTTCTCAAACGGCGGGGTGGATTTCCAAACTATGCCACATTTTGTAACATTTTGTTCCAAACGAAAGAGTTTTGCTTTCATCCACCGGTTTGGTCCGTGGAGTCATCTACGACAGTTTGCCGACTCTCTCTTTTCGCAACAGCAATCAGGGCCATTCGAATGTCAACATCGCCACTCGTCTTCTGGCTGGTAGTGTTGTTTTCTCCGCTGTTGGCAAATCCAATATCTTCCATTCGCATATAAATACTACGCTACACTCGCGTCAACGAACAATCGTTGGCCTCATCTTTTCCTCTACTCAACCGGCGACACCATGGTATCATCGTCCGGTGTCGAATCATTCAAAAAGCAACTATCGAAGTCGCTCAAAGACGACAGTCTCATCCTCTCCAAATGTTTTGCAGACTCCGAACACGTACTTACACTTCCGTAAATACCCCAGTCCAATATGCACACCAAGTTGACTTGCTCATCAAGCTCGCTCAGCAATTCAAGCTTACATCATCTAAGCTCTAAGTCCTCGTAATACTAATACTAATAATAATAAATACATAACATACCCAACCATTTAAATCTTGGGCATTTCCAAATTTGGGTCAAAATCTTCAAAACTAATATGATGACAGACAACAACGCTCATGCCCACCAATTTAAATCAAATATTAATTTAATTTTTCAATGAAATATGTGTGAGTGAACTTTGCCATGTCAAAGAAGCGTGGTTGATTCGATCTGTTTTATTTTAGATAACCACGTATATATATCTATATTATATCTATCGCTGTACATGAGGGTAGAATTGAAGCACAAAGAATGAATCGATCACTGTTCCTAACTGTTGCTTTGGTTGTTGTAATGACTACTTTATTGCTATCATTCAATAGTGTTGTGGCCATTGCTAAAAAGGCAGACAAGCCTAATTCTCAAATCTTAGCGAATCATCCAGATCTACATCATCATGCCAATCAACCTAATCAACCTAATCAACAACATCGACAAAAGAAACAGAGTAAAAGTAGTGACAATGTAGATTCAAACAGTAAAATGAACAGTAACAGTAAAAGTAAAAGCAACAACAATCAAAAGAAAGCTTCGGAGATATCATCTATTTGTTTGAACTTTCCTGAACTTTGTGGAGAAGATAATAGTAACAACCAGAATGCTGAAGATGTTCAGGTAGAATCTCCAAGCCAAACTATTAATGAAGTCAAGTACTTCAGTAATGAGAATGAAAATGAGAAAGACAGCAATAAGAATAGAATTATAAACAATCTATTTATAGTTGGATTCTTCTTCCTTCTGATTATGTATTCAACTTTTACTCTTTTCAGTGATATAAGTACCGAGAAGAAGACAATGAGCGAGAAATTGTCAGAGTCAAAAGCAATGCCCGACGAGAAAAAACTGATATTGGAGGAGCTCAAGGAGTATCGAGAGAAGAAGGCATTCCATTGCATAGAGAAAGAGCTGGATCTCCTGAAAGATTCGCAGTTGCTGGAAAATGGACCGGAGCTTGAGCAGGCAAAGATCGATCGCTGCAGCATTCAAGCAAGGAAGATACATCGAGGAGCAAATCAATGAGTATCTATTTAACAGCTCTAGTATTTTCCGACTGCAAAGAGCAACACGAGCAGCTGTGTTAAAAACTATAACCAATTCAAAAACTCTCTAAAGGACAATGGTAGGTCGTAATAAGTTTGAAATGAACAGCGCTAGCCCAATCTTCATTTTGTACTGACCTTGTTTGAATTTTAGATGATCTGAGAGAGGAGTTTGTTGAACTGGACAAGTCATTCAAGAAAGCCAGCGATGAGATGAATTATATTGCAGAACTAAATAGACTGATACATATTGGATCAGAGATGAATAGTGGCGAGGTTCAAGAGTCGAAAAAACTGCTTGAGACGTTAGAGTCAAAATCGGTTGGATCCAAAGCATTGATCTTGGCAATCAAGCTCAAGGATTTAGTCGTACAGAAAACCGAAATAAAAGATGGTCCTCTACAACTAGAGCAACTGCAACAGCACCAACAAGTTCCACAACTAGAAGCTTCGGTACAGAGCAAAGCTGATGATAATAAAGGATTGGGCGACGAACACAGGAAGGGTGAAAATGATATGGAAGAGGACCAAGCAATAGTCGTAAAGAAATTGGAATCAACAAATGATAGTGATGAGGATATAGAATATGTCCAGAATAAGAGACATAGCTTTGGAGTCAACAAAAGATATTCACTATCGCCAGAGGTGTCATACTCTGATGGTTGATCATTTGGATGCACTTTGACAGGGAGAGCAACGAGTGGCGCCGTTTGAAGCTTAAAGAATTAAACAAGAGCCAGCGAGCAGAGCGCAAGTTGGCCGAGAAAGAAAATCAGAGGATTCTCAAGGCTAAGGAAAGACGTGATGAAATGCTAGCAGCCGCACACGAGAAGCGCAAAAAAAAGTTGGAGGAACGAGAGGCAAAGATCAAGTTGATGGAAGAAGAGCAAATGAAGCTGGCAAACAAGCAACATTTTAGAATATTAACTAAGATAGTATTTGCGATCTATCTAGTTATTGGTATTAAGGGCACAGTCAACACAATCATGTCTCCTCTCTTCAACCTATTATACTGTTTCAATGCCACAAATATCGCTTTCATTTTCTAGCCCATCCTCCATCGTCAGAGTGGATCCCCGGTGCTCTGTTGAGTGGACCGCAGTCATGCCTTTGGTGATTATCCTCTTTATGTTTCAATTCATTCCAGACCTCTACAAGATGGCGATTCCCTTGATAGTTGGTATGTGCATACACAGAGAAGTGCTCCTCCAATTCCTTTACGAGCAATTTCCACATATCATTATCAGCCTTAGTCTACTGGCTGGATGGTGGTTCACGATACAAAACAAGAAGCTTTGGATGCAACTACTATACGACATTATGACTATATCGTTGTATTGCTTTCGATTTACATCCACAGCTACTAGAATAACTTGCTCGACACCCATCGTCAAATGTAAATAATAAAAGTTAATTTGTAGTAACTATGACTATCATCATTATCTCAACATTTTGTCTTATATATAATAGTATAATATTCGTTTATTAGTTAAAGTTAAGTTCATAGGTTATGCTTAAGAGATCAATGGGTTGTTATAATTTTCGATGGTCTTGTGAGTCTTTTCCAAATTTACCAAGCTTCTTCTCACCTGGCACCTTTTCGACTTCTTTCAATTCAACTGTAACATGGGTGAATGGCTTTCTTCTAATACCAGTTCTACTCTTCCTTTAAATTCGATTCTTGATTGATAGTGTGATCTTCCTGTATATATTTGTGCTACAATTGTGATGAGGATCATCATAAGATAGATAGTTTTAGTAACTTGATGTTCTGCAAATGCTCTGCAATGCTGCACTATGGTGCCATAACTAGGATGATCTTGTTGTCGAACTTACAAACAATTAAACGATCTGGGTCTAAATTCTTGTAGTATTCGGCGTTGTAGCGTGCAGATGTAACTAGACCTTTGATTTGATTTGCTGGACCGATGTTGGCGAAAGTAAGTTGGGCGATAGCCTCACGGTAGCTAAGACCAGTGAGAGCTTTGAACAATGGCATCAATTTCCATTGGCTGTATGGAAGGTTTCTAAGAGTGGCAGTTGCTGTTTTGACGACTGGTTTGGTAGTTTCTTCTTTTTGCTTTTGTTCTTTCAAAACTGATTGAATCAATGTAGATGTATTGGTTGGAGTAGCAGTGGCAGCACCAGCAGCACTTGTATTTGATGGTTGAGTCGATCTAGTGCTCAATGATTTGTGTAAAGTATGTTCTGATAGCATGACTGTTGCTGTTGTTTGATAGTGTTTATATTCAAAGGAGAGTATAGAGAAGCAGCAGCAGTGCCAATAGTCTTGGTGCTGCTACGACGTGCAGCATTCATATATAAACTACAAGTGAATGATTTGACTAACTTGTTCATTCTCTAGTTCCAATCAATCGACTATCTATATTAATTTAGAGGAAAACGAACAAAGTAATACTATGAAAATGATCAACTATTATCGTCAAATCTGCACACACAATCATTTTAATTTTTTCAAATTTTCAAAAAAAACGTTACAATCAAAACAGGATCAAGCCAAAATTGCATACAATATGGAAATGATAAAAGTAATCAATCAATCAATCAATCAATCAATCTAAAGTTGATGATAAGTTTACACCATGTATTAATAAACTACAACATCACATGTGATGATAGAACACAGTGTATACATTATTAATATTGAGTATGGAAAATGAGGAAAGGTAAACAAGAGTAATCTCTTTTATATTTATATTATTTACAAGTTTGGTTAAATCGAAAATGGAAATAGTATTGTTGTCATGTGAATGGTTTCTAACCAAAAGAGTATCATAAAACCTATAAAACAATAGAGGACTTAAAATGGGTAATTTTTGATATAAACCATAATCTAATTTGTAAATGAGTTCCTTTCATTATTGTAAATTGAACTTGATTTAGAAAAATGCGAAGCAATATATAAATATCTCACACATCAAGTGTCTGATTGTGAGTGGTTCACCAAATGACACAAACAAATATTACAATAATCTGTCTGTCGAAATTTTGTTTACTCCCCAATTATATTTTAATTAGAGTCATGTGGTGGATGGATGGATATTTTATTTTGGCAATAGAGTTGATCAAACAAACAAAGAGCAGGCTCTCTCCTCTGTTTGATTGAAATTGATAAAATATATTAATATTTTATTTTTTTTTTTATTTTTTTTAATTATATATTATTTTAATTTTAATATTAATGACTGATGTCAATCGATCGATCTGTAAACCAAAATTAAAATGAAAAAAATAATTATTAATTTAACATCATTTTCATTTTCAAACTAAAATATTTTGAAAAAAATCCAAATGTTGTTTTTAAAAAGCCACATTTCCAACCCACCTTAGAAAAATGAAATAAATTAGTGGATCAGTAGTGATTGATTGTGCATGAAAATGATTTCTTTCCTTCCACCAACTGCACATATTGAACTCCAAAACCCATTAAAAAACTCACAAACATTCTATGGGTGCCCTGCGATGATAATAATTGAAAAACAATATAATAATAATAATTATTAAAATAAATAAAATTTCAGTATCAACTTGCCAGTAGTCACACAAATCAATAAGAGGGCTTGACCAAAAATCTTTCATTCATATTTCAAACCAATATCTGTATAATATAATTAACACTCTGTTATAATATAAACTCCCTTCTTTTTCTGTTTTATTTTTCTATAATAACCAACAACCAATCTCATATATAAAATGTCTGCTGCCAAGTGTGGAATCTGTAATAAAACCTCATACCCATTAGAGTCAATCGTCGCCGATAAGACCTATCACAAGGGTTGCTTCAAATGTATGTCTATAAAAGAAAGAAAGAAAGATGGATCGAAAGAGTCGTGAGAGAATGTCGGAGAAAGGGAGGTGGTAGCTGGGTTTCGACTTGTCGAAATGAATCGAAGTGGTGGTTGGTTAGAGTCTGAGGAAGGAGGTGAAGTTGGTCATTATTTGTTTGAGTTTGATTTATCTTTTTTTTTTTGATCATTTGATTTGTTTCTTGATTTTCTGTGATTTCCAGTTTACTTAAAAAAAAAAAAATAAATATTAATGAATATTATAATTTATTATTATTATTATTCCTTATTTCAAATATAAAGGCTCTGTTTGCAAATTGACTCTTAATGTAAAGAACTTCAAGGCCCTCGAGGGTTCCCTCTACTGTGCTGTCCACACCCCAAAGGCAACTGCCACCCAAGTTGCTGACTCCTTGCCACCAAGAACGCCCTCAACGCTCCAAAGAAGACCGCTGAAGGTTTGGGTACTGCCCAAAAGGGATCTGGTGACCGTCCATCATTCGGTTTGGACTCAATTGCCACCAAGAACGCCCTCAACGCTCCAAAGAAGACCGCCGAGGGTGCCCGTGGTGTACAAAAGGGTATTGGTGGAAAGCCAACCTACGCCGTCTTCGGTGCCGATCCAAATGCCCCAAGCTCCAACGCTGGTTACGAGCAACAATACTCTGGTGAGCACCAAGAAGAAAACAACAATACGAAGAGCAACAATACGGTGAGGAGCAACAATACGAAGAACAACAATACGGTGAGGAGCAACAATACGACCAACAACAATATGATGAACAACAATACGGTGAAGAGCAACAATACGAAGAGCAATACCAATAAACTTGCTTACCGATTTATAGTGAATTATTATAGAAGAAGTAGCAATGGTTTATTAAGTGTTCTCGCCTAGGCATGTTGGCAACAACATAATAGCAACAACATGTCCAGTTGTACTCATTAGCAAATCAATATATATAATAAATGTATTTTTTATCTAATTTATTTATCTATTCTCTGTCTTACTTGTACAAATTTATTGTATTACTCTTCCAGATCTGGTGATGATCATGATCATTGCGAAACCAAATTTGGTTGAGCAATTTTGTTCCCATAATATCAATGATCATAATATACTGTCATTTGGCAATGTGGAATGGATCTTCCAATTTGTAACTCAAATATTTCTATATTTGTTTTACAAAGATAAAGTTCTTTGAATTTATCGAGGATATCCCCTCACCCTAATCAAATAATGATAATAATAACACAATAGAAGATGACTATTTATTAACCATTCAATTACACTAATATTCACATTAAACATCAAATAGGAACAATCAATCATTGCATAAACATGAAATTCCAATGGTTATCAAAACCATTGGAAAACAATCGATGACAGGTAGATCTATTCCATCTAACTAATCTATGTTGTTCACTTTTGATTGGTTACCTCATGTGTTTGAATAGCATGAAATGGAAATCCAGCTGTTTGAACTCAATGGCATCTAGACAACTTGCTCATATCTTATCGGTTGCATTTATCACTTTCAAAAGGATAGTTTACATTTAGTTTAAATGAATACAATCAAATATGTAAATTGTATTAGTGTCAATAGAGTAATATAAATACTCATTATATTTAAAATTACAAATAATATATCCAATCAAGTGACTAGTTTATAAGCAAACAAATTAAATATTACCATATCAGTACTTAGTTAGTTAGTCAATCATTGGTATCACCACCATCATCACTACCACACCAACATTAATTAACATCAACACTAACTTCAACATGTGAAGTTTAACTGTTTAAAAGTTATAGCTCATATCATCATATACCCAATCATTTTTAAATAGCCAGTCACACACATACACACAACTCAATCACAATAATAACACACACAACACACAACCACAGACTCATGTACAGACACCATTTAAAACATTTATCTCTGTATCTTCACCATCAAGAGATTTAGATTAATTTCAATAGCATTTAACTTATAGTAGCATGCAATGTGGTTTATGGTCAATGGAATTGGTTTGATAAATCTCAACCACTACCACATTCACCACCCAGTAGGATAATAGTGGTGATGTTCATGATTATTGTTACAGACACAGCACAGCACAAAGTTCACACCCACTTCCTAACCTTCATATTATAATATGGATACTCTACCGTAAGATATATTGCTTAAAACAACATTGCCACACGTCATTAAGTTAAATTGAGATAGACAATTTTGGTTAGGTTAACCAAATGAATACCCATCTACCAATACATTAGCATCCTATATTGTCTTGTACTTAAACTTCTGTGTTTTTGTTGTTGTTCTTATGTGTTTAAATGTGTTGTTGTTGTTGTGTGATTAACTTCCTATCACCACAACCCCACCACGACTGATAGTCTAATTAAGTGAATCTCAACCATCCTTCCTTATCCTTTCCTATCATATCCAATCCTTAAATAACCACTGCTAAAAGTCGAATATTTAAACAATATTGATGAATTAATAAATACAGCCATGCTACTATGTGATCGCCTAGAGTAACACAGTGTCTTTCAATCGATGATTGTTAATTGTGTTAGTTGTATTTTGTATTATCAAACTTACCATTCATGTGTGAAAAGGTGAAGGGAAGCGGTACAATTATTAATAGAATTGCATAGAATGAAAGTGGTACTGGATGTTGCAGGCAGCCGCCTGAAGATAAACATAGCAAACATACTGCTAATATTACATTACATTGCTGATGCTGATGCTGTTGGTGATGTTTGTTTTAAACATATACATATGTTACTTGCTTGCATATATTTTTAAATTATTCAACATACTAATTATAATTCCAATATTATATTATTATTATTATTATTATTATTATTATTGAAGGGAAGTGAGTTAGGACTCGACCACACTAGCAGCATCAACAGCAACACTCACTCCCACCACAAACCATTCATCCTCAATTTTAGATATATTCAATCAGTCTATATTTGTTGTGTTTTTTGGTCTGAATCAGTCACATCCATTATGGAATAGTGGGTCAGTAGGTGGGGTGGATTTCATTATCTTTATTTGTTGTTCTTTTCTGCTTCTTTTTTTTCTGATTATGAGCTTGATTGAATTGCCTGTTGTTTGTTAGTTTGCACCAGAGAATACCAGTATGCTAAGCATAGTAGAGTGGAGTGGATGGACTACTACTCCAGCTGCTGCTACTACTACTACAGCAACAAGCGATATATTAATTAAATTGAGTTTGGATTAAATTCAATTGAATTGAATTGAATAGAATTGAATTGATCAATCAGCCAGTACTACAAAATATTTGATTGTCAGAAGAAGAAGTAATAACAATAACACCAACCAAAGTTTGTTGTTTAATTATAATTCTTTCAAAATCCGCAGTATAAAACAAACTACTGTTTAAATCTATCAATAATTATATTTGTACAAAAGCAATTTCCAGTTTCCATATAAATAATTAGGTGTTTGGTTTTGTTAAGCTGTTTGTGGTAAACCTTATTATTATTATTCTTATAGAATCAACGATAGGTTGCCATAGGTGTGCTTCATTATTATTATTGTTATTTTGTCTCAATTGAATCAACATCCAGTTAAGCCAAACAAACAACCAAGCCAAAATAATAATCACTATTAAAATATAACATAGTATATTATTTTAATATTAATTATTATATTGGTGTCTTGTAAATCCTTGTTGTTGTTATTGTTGTTATTCTGATATTATTTTTAAAAAATATTTATATTATATTATTTCATAACACAATCATTCATATATTATTATTATTATTATCAAATATCTTTTGTCTCCTCAACCAACCGATCAGTTAATAACCACACACTCACTACACTATCTTTCAGAACACTACAACTACAATACCAATCAAATTAAATTTAAGCATTTGCTTGTTTTCTTTCATTCTGGTTGTTGTTGTTGTTGTTATTGTTGGTTGGATTTCCAACTTTTGAATTTATTAAAACTATCATCATATAATAATACTACTACAGATAAACATTGTTATTTATTTAATTATATCTTTTTATCTATATTATTCATCTTTAAATTTAATCATCCATAACCATTTCCATTCTTATACCCCACGATCCAATTCATTTCATTCTATTAAATCAAATAATTAATCAAAAGAAACAGCTGCATCTACCTCTTCTCTCTTATGCTATTATAACACTACTTGATAGTCATTAATATTTTTATATATTCATCCATCATTATCCATCAATTCATTCATTCATTATAACAATCTATATTTTACGACCAAGCAAATTCCATTCTCGAACCTACAATTTCCATACATTAGTAAATTAACTATACAACTAGTAAATAATCATAATAGAATTCGAAAATCAATCCAATTTTGAATAATTTTAATATCCATCCTTGTACCAGTAGTATTCCAAAGAAACGAAAAAGAAACGAATAGAATTATATCTAAGGAAAACTGTATCGCAATAATATAAAATAATGAGTAATTCAACTACAACGAGTCTGGATGGTACATCTGAGCAGTGCTACTGTGATCCTGCTCTCCCATCATATGGATGCAACCAAAAAGCTTGCGATGCTCAGGCAATTGTATTCATAATATTGTTTATCCCACCATTGATGGTGTCTGGATATCGTATTGTTAGAATGGTTCAGACAAAAACAACCAACAACACATGGTCTTTAGTTTCACATATATTCCTTTTAGCTGCATGTTTAAGTAGGTACTTAATTATAAATTTCATCAAAACATATATTAAACTTGATTCCAGTTCGTATAGTTCGATCAGTACTATTGTTTTTACATTATCCAGCAATTATTTTAATGGGAGCTTTATATTTAATTCCAATAGTATTACTAGTTTGCTCATATTTCAATACTCTATTGGTTTTGATGAAGATTATATATCATGTAAACTTCAGTAAAGTAGTAGAGAAAATGTTCCCATACACTGGAAAAGTATTGATTGGTGCTCAAATCGCATTATTGCTTTTGATGCTTCTTGGAAGTATTGTTAGTTGGCCTTATTATGCGACTAATATTGTATTTGGATTCTATGTTGGAATAGGAGCGTATGTATTATCAATCTATATTCAATAATATGAACGTGGATTAATATTTGATTAAATCCCAGTGTTGGATTTGCAGTATTCGGTAAAATGATTTGGAATGAATATCAATTGGTTTCAAATAAAGATTGCGGTGTGTTTAGCGAAAAGACACATGGAAAGATTCAAAAAGTGACAACTTTATCGAAGGTAGCAATTGTTGTAACATCATTGACCTTTGCTGTCATCGTTTGGGCAGCAGTATCAAATCCACCTTTCGAAATTAAGAATCTATTGGCATTTACAGTAGTCGTTCGAGTCATTGAAATTCTATGGATTGTTTCGATGCTTCTAGTACTTTCTCCATCTTTGCAAACCTGGGGTCCAGGAAACTCCAATAGAGTTTCTGGTACCAATTTCGACGATGACGAAGATAATGAAAATGAGAATACACCAAAAGACAATACAAAAGATGAGAAAGATAAAGAAAAGTCAGAGCAGGTTAAAGAGACAAATAATCCATCAAATGCTGATGCAATAGTTGATATTCAATCTACACCAGGTGGATCAGACGTGTAGTATAACTTAACAAAATTTAAATTTCTATTGAATAAATATATATAATAAATGTACCATATGTTAATATATATTAGAAAATAATAATAAGAACTTATATTTTCGAGTAAAGAAATATTGTAAGAAGTTTCATGCTGGATATTTCATCAAAATATTATGTGAGAGTTTTAATTAGACAGATCCCTGTTGATTTTTCATTGGTAAATAGAAGGTTTTAAATTGTTGTTAGGGGTCTTGATAGTCTTTATTATTTTCATCACTTAAAAATGTTTGTTTATATAACAAAATTAGATTTATGGTTTATTGGTTTTTATTTCGAAAAAACAAATCATGTAATCCTTTTGTTTAATTTTTAAATATAATGAGTTCATTTATTATTCGGTAATGATACATCTCGGTTGATTATATTAATTAACTAAAGGAAATTTATGAAAATGGACAGCCTATAGGAACAATGGGTACTTGTTTGTCAACAAATCTTTCAACTAACATTTTCAAAGAGTCAACAATAAAGTATGGATAGTACATTGGAACAAAATGGTTACTATTAATAAAAATATGCGCTGATCTGGTAGATAAAGACGCCATTTTGATTTGTCTTTCGTTCCACTGTGGATCCTTTTGGTCGGCTGTCAATACCATCAATGGAATATTGGATAATGGTTTTGTTGTATTCATTGATTTTGTAGGTGACATCTTAATAAGCTTGCACTTGGGAGCATGATTTGTAATTCCTGGATTACGGTAGAAAAGAATTTTGGAGTGTAGAAGAAATCATTGATTTTTGCGGTTGCTTGTGGCGGTAGCACAGTATTGTTTGGAATCAATCCGGTTTCGATTGAGAGATTGGTTTGCTTTGTAAAATCTCTAAGAGTATTGGCCTGTGCCATTGAGAATAGAAATTGGCAGGTTGATGTTAAATCAGCAAGCTTTGCTGGGAGAGTCTGGTCATTGGCATATTCAGAATCGGTTCCATCGATCGTCAGCATTCCAACTACTTCTTTCATATATGAAAGTGTGAAAAACTGAATATCAATACTTCCCAAGACCAAGCCGCCATAATATATGGTGGTCGAATGTTGGCAATCTTGAGGGACTCATGAAGACGGAAAGCGGTTTCGTTTGCCATCAAAGAGCTTGGTGATGGATCGGAATAGCCATATCCATATCTATCAAAGAAACAAACATTGGCAACATTTAAACTAGGAAAGTTTGGCATTAAAGATTCAATGAATCCGGCATAAACTAAAGATGGAAATGGAAGACCGCTGTCGAAAATCACGTTTGGTTTGTTGAACTTTTGAAAATTAGGATTTGGATAGCATCTGATATGCATTTTCAAACCCATAAATTCTGGAAACTGACTATATCCGAAATTACTCCAACCAATATAATTGGTATTAAGAGATTTGGAAAATACATATTAGGTATACCAGAATTATTATCGTAATTATTAAAATTTTGATTGTAGAAACCATGTTTTAGATAGAAGGAAATTAATTTTATCTTTAGGAGTCAAGATGAGTATTTAGAAATAGAGAAATAGTTTAAACTATTGATTACTGATAAGAAAATGATAATAATTTTAATATTGGAATTAATATTTGAATTTAATAATTGAAATTACCAATTTCCAGTTCATTTATATTGGTTCTGCGTTGTTGTTATTGTTGACTTACCATTTATTTAATAATCAAATATTAACTCTATGGATCATTTATTTAAAAGTGACAAGAGATTTACATATACTCTTAAAATAGGACTAACCTCTTATTTATTTCAAGTCAGGTGTCAGTCTATGTATTGACATATATCTAAAGATTTATATGATAGGTGGTTTGTTTGGGAATTTTATCACCCGTGAGTGAGATACCACGTGAATCTTAAAAGTAGTGGTGTGTGCTATGGATTGATAAGAGGTGGATATTTTGGATTGTGAATGTATATATGTACAGATGGATGGTCAGATGGTGAGATGTCGGTGACACTGGAATATTCACCCTGCGCTAAATATATTTAACTTTATAGGTAAATTATGTTTATATTTAGAATAGGTTTAAAGATTGAAATGGAGAAGTGAGTGAGTTACATTTATTGTTATTATTATTATTATTATTGAGTTGAATTGAATTGAAAAGAAATTAGGGATATAGGAAGATAAGGAATGAAAAGGTTGGTAGATATTGAAGGTCAATGATCATCTTATAATGATTGGGTGATTTAGATGATGATGATTGAATTTCATACTTTTTTCATTCATTTAGTCATTATCTAAACCTCTACCAATGGTTTTACTAACATTTCAAACCAACAACAACAATAACAACAACCATCAGTCATCGAAGCGATCAAATAATTAACAATTTTAAGTGATATCCATAGAGTGTAGAGTGTTGGATCCAACATTTAAAAAGCAAAGAAACAGAAAATGGAAAGCAAGGAATGAATTGAATGGATGTGTGTGTGGTTGATGATCAAATTTCAAAAACTTCACAATCTTAGTACAATACAAACCAATGAGTTGAGTTGGATTGGCTGAATTTTCAAGGGTTGAAGTGATCAAGTGATGTGATCACATGAGATACCAGTAGGTGACTGGGCAATAGCAAAGTAATTAAATAAGTAAGTAAAATGCTTGTTGGTTGTTATTGGTTGGACACTCATCTATCAGCTGATTGAATTAACAACAATAGCAACACAACAACAACAACAACAACAACAGAAACAGCTCGGTGATTTGGAATTTGATTAATTAAATACTAACTAGTTGATACTAGTGTTTGATTTGATTAAACAGATTATTAGGTGATTAATCAATCATTGGGATGAATGAATGATCATTGTAGTGGCCAACGATGTGATTGATTGTGATAGTTATCAAGTAAAACAGTGGTGGGGTGTGTTGGAAGTTTGAGGGTGAATGTGTGTGTTAAGATTAATGGTTCATGAATAAATTTTTAATGAATTTAAATATATATACATAATCAATAGCTATGAATTCCTTTTAGAGAAAAAAAATCATACATATACATGTTATAGGTGTCTGTGGTTTTGGGATGTCAGTGGTCGTGGGAGAAGTGTTGAATTAAGTTGTCTTGGGTTAATTCGCTCATCGTCATCATATGGCAGGCAATACAGCTAGATATTGTTATAAAGTATTGTTAAGTTGCACAACATCTGATAACATGAGATTCTTAAACAATATCAATCTAATATAACAGTGTTAATAATTGGAAATTCTACAATGTTACTACCAATTAATTTATATTATATATTATTTGTTGATTTCAATGTTTAAATATAGTAACCCAATCTATTATGACAACAAGATAAAACACAAATAAGGAAAATATATATCATAATATATCATATGTACAATCATTCTATTTTTTAAAATTCTATTGTCTAATTACACATTATCATAATTTGGTAACATATAAATATATATTTCACACCCTAATTTAGTAATTTGTTACAAATCATAATATGAATACGAATAGAATAATAATATTATTAAATTGATTGAACATTAATAATGACTTCTATATGTTATATCATTCAAAATCATACTATAATAAGTTTGACGACGATGACGATGATCTGTTCAAGTTGTTCTATTATTATAATAATAACCAATATATTAACTTTCATTCATTTCAACAGTCTCTTTATAGATTGACAAGAATATTACATTACACGTATATATGTAAGTATAATTATTCTAAAATTAGAGTTGAATCATCCAATTAAGGTCTTTCGACCAATTCAAACAAACTATCAGTTTCTAAACTAATTAAAGAATATATATTTAAAATTTAGTTGATTGCATACGAAAGTGTGTAAATTCTTTGTAAGTTTTTTCAGTTTATTTTTTTTGTTTTTCAATGCAGACGAGTGGGGCAGGTATTGTCTATTAAAACAGTAAACTGATGCCCATTTTTCTTCAGTTTTATTTTTTTACGAAATGTATGTATTACCTCTCTCTACCCCCAAAATGATCTATCTGTTATCTATATAGTACTATTCTTTAATGATGATACTTGCATCCGTGTTTCTGATCACCAGCTGATTAAAACGCTAGACTGTTTCAATCTAATATCTGACTCTTATCTATTTATATATTCACTTTCTTAATCATCTTATAATAAGTAGTTCAAAAGTAAACGTCTTTCTAACCTCTCTTTTTTTATTTCAACAGAAACCTACCCTATGATGATGATGTTAAATATTTTGA
>RCNN01000182.1:0-42161 GCA_003667245.1 Heterostelium multicystogenum | reverse complement strand
CAATATCTGTTTTCTTTGCTGCTGGCTTGCTTGATTTGGAGGAGCCCAAATAAATCATCATCGTCGTCATCTACAAAATGTAAGTGAAGATTTCTTTGCTGGAGCTACTGTCTTCTTCTTTTCAAATTTCTGTAAGTCATCATCTGCATTGAAACTATTGATAATAATATTATTAGTTGGTTATTCAAAAAAAGTGAATATATTATATGGATGAGCTTACAGTGAATCATCGATATCATCTTTTTCAAAATGAAATAGTTTGGGGTTTTGAACTGGATTCAAACAAAACATCTTCGTCAAACAAAAACCAATTTCTTCTTGGTTTCTCTTGTAATTTCTTTAACTGTTGGTTCAGCTGGGGCAGCGGTTGGAGTGGGTGTTGGGGTGGGGTTTGGAGCTGGGGCAGAGACTGGTGTTGCAGGCTTAGCAGCGGGGTTGTTGAGCTGGAGCGGGTGTTGGAGTTGGTGTTACTGGTTTTGCAACTGGTTGCTGTACTGGAGCTGGAGTCTCTGGCTTGGCAACTGGTTGCTGTATACAGATGGTGGCTTTGCGACCTTTGGTGCTGGCTTGACAACTTCCTCTTCATCAATCATCATTGACCATTTGACAATGGGTCTTTTACAACTGGCAATTTAGAGAGCAGCTCTTTCCTCAGCTGAAATTTGCCTTTGCAGTTAAAAATAAATTCAACCAATCAGAATGAATGTGTATCATATGTAATAACAGTCGACAACCTTACTTTCCGTCTAATACTTGTAATGTTGGCAAGCTACCGATGACAATGTGACGATAGTTTGGAGCCTTAGTCACTGGATTACCAGTCAAATTGAGCTCACGGACTCTGGGAAAGTCGAAAAGACCTTTTGATATGACGTAATTGTTGCAAACGATTCTGACTGAGATCCAAAACCTCCAAACACTTTAATCTCGAGAATGAAGATTACTTCAATGACTCCAATTGAATCCAATACAAGCTCTTGAATTGATGCAATATCAATTTTCTGTAAACGATATCAGTTATCAATTGAAAAGAATGATAATGATATGGAGGATAGATCCATGTTAATAATGAACTAAATCATCATTAATCTATCAAAAATCTTATATAGTTTACTCTTCCTAACTTTTGGTGTTAAACTTCATCTTTTGCTATTTATATTATTCTAATGACTAAATCTGTATTATTATTGATGTATGTATGAGTGTTGTTGATGAGCTGTAAATTGAAATGAAGTCAGGGCACCCTGTGTTCACAGCTTTTGACCAATTCAATCACTTTGCTTTTAAAGAATGGTGTGTGGATTGTTTAAAATTTTTAATATCTCATTTCAGAGGGACCACTGAAAATTCATACAATTTTTCAAAAATCATTGTGTGATGACTGATACTGCACTCAATTATACTTATTAGAATCATACTATTACTTTTATATCCAATCATTAGCATCATTCATAAAAATCATAATGAGTGGAAATACCAATAACAAATACCACAGTATTCAGGGTGCTTCTCAACAGCAGGTGATCTTATATAATGACTTGAAGTTGGTCAATAGTATCTCTGGTGGCCAGTCCAGTATACAGTCTTTGATTCACAATGTTATTGACCACATCTGCGGGAAGAACAGTGCCAGCTGACCTTACTGTCTATCAGCTGGCCAACATCAAGACTCTTTTTGAACGTTTCACTGTGTGTTTGTCAGTCGTGTAGTCGGACGTGAGCTGAAGAGAGAACAAATTGTAGAGGACCTTAAGAATGCAGGTGTTAACGATGAATCAACCAACACTATCGCCGATGCTATACTTTCACGTTATCAAGATATCAAGCGTGAACTTACAGAGAAACTTTCAAACTATATCCTCATCATCTCTATCTGATTTCGATTGGAAAATGAATGTATGTAATTCAGATAACTGTACAATGAATGAGTGGTTGAAACTGCGCAACAACACAACAACATCGTCACAAAGTCATTCAATCGACCATTTTTGTTGATAACTAACTTTATATTTATATTGGTAATAGCTTATTTTATCAAGTGACAAGATAAACAGTGTAAATGAAAAATGTATTAATGCTGAACCTTACAATCGATCATCACGAACCAAAGAAAGAGCAATTGCTTGTTGAACTATCAAAGAAGGATTTAGATCAACTTTTATCACAATTCGATCAAATTAATAATGTAAAGTATTATTATTATTGACTTAAACTATCATGATAGTTCTAACTAACTAATGGTTGACTCATATAATTTAGGTTGTACAATCATTGAAGATTTAAAAATATTATATCATACTATCATATTATTATTAATTGTATCAATAAAAATAAAGTAAACAATTGTAAAAGACTAGAGTAACAACTTCATTTTTTATTAACAAACAAGCTTAGTTTAAGTTGTATCATATCTATCTATTGTGTTAATTATTATTATTATATTACAGTGATTGTACAATTGCAGCTACATCGTTTTGAAATATCTTTGAATCAATCTTGTTGTTTGCTTTGTAGAATGGATTGCTTGCTGTTCTAACATAACGCAAATGTAACTTCTTAAAGAACTGTATGTAATGTAAAGTGAGAGAGATAAGTAAGTTTCAATTGAATGGAATCTAAAGTTAACTTTCATCATAGTCCAGATAATAATACATACAACTTTTATATCGGAATCTTTAATATCTGTAGTATCAAGTACAACTATAATGAATTTTATCTTTTGTATTTGTCAAGAATCCGTAGACCTTATAATCCTCTGTTGGGTAGAGTAAACCTAATACATATCATTTGAGACTTTCTTTACACCAGCTGTCGATTGTTGATTGTTTACGATTAGTTAGATGTACTCCTGTTATTTGCAGAAAGTAATTGTATATTTATGATGGGACATGATACATACGCTTATCCTCAATGATATCCAATGAGCAATGTACATATAATGAAGCTTCAATCTATTTCTCTTCCGATCCACCTGAAAAAATCCTGAAAATACAAAGGATCGTTCTGTAACAGCGATGATAATAATTGTCAGTCAGTCAATCAGATGACAAAGGCCATCCAAACAGAAATGTCAATACATACACCTTTTCCGACAACTGCAACACAAACTATCTTTTTCATATTCTTAATATCTATCTACTCAAAACAACTATAACAACAACTGTCAAACAGTGATCTACAAAATGATTCAGAAAACTGGGGGCTGGTGTGACTGGTCAAAATTGGTGGTATAATCTGATTATGAATTTTATCAGAGATATCAACCCAAGTTATATACTTTTGCTGAGACTAATTTGAAGATGCAAATTGTTTGAAATGATCAGCAGTGATCGATCTAATTTAGATAGATTTCAATCCAATCAATAATCAAACTGAAGCACAAACAAATTTAATTAATTAAAAGTTGTTTTTTAAAAAAATGAATGGTGGTCAGGATGAGGAATCAGAAGAAAAACGAAAGTTCTTGATTATTATTAACACGATAAAGAAGTAACTTTACTATTTATATTATATTTGAAGATGGAGGCATTTCAAAAAGATTCATCCATTGGAGTTCTTTAGAAAGTTCTTGGAAAGATCGGTTCGACCTGATGGTAGATCACTGACACGAATCAGAAACACAACACTCTCGTCTGGATCGATTTATGACCGCCGACGGTTCTTCATTCTCAAAGATTGGAAATACATCGATTATCTGTGGTGTTCGTGCTGAAATTGCAGAGAGACAACACGACCAAGTACCAGTGAATGGATGCAAAGGTCAAATAAGTATGTTATTGGCAGCAATCAATCAAACACCAACCTGAAAGAATAACAATCCATCTAACCCTTCTCCGTATCAATCCAACTCAACTACTCTCTACTACAGTTGTAAATATAGAATTAGGACCAATATGCTCGAATACATTTTCATCAACGAAACCATCTGAGAAGGCAATGTCACTGTGCACACAACTAAATCAATTGGTACGACTATTGGACATCGAACCAGAACAATTATATTTCGATACTGAAGGAAAGTATCTGTGGTATCTATACGTTGATCTCTATTGTTTTGGATTATAATGGTAATATATTGGACACAGCAATCATTGCGATGTTGGGTGCACTAAAGAATGGTATGTAATTTGATGGTCTTATCTTCATGAACCAAAAGTTTGATCAAGAGAACTAAATCTAATCTGTGGATGAATATAGTTAAACTACCAAAAGGTGTAGTAAGCGAAGATGGTGAGATATATAAAGAAACAAGTACAATGAGATCTTTGAATATTAGCTCCTATTTGATACCGTTGTCATTTGCTGTGATCGATGACTACATTCTGTCGGATCCATCGTTGGAAGAGGAGAAGCTTTCAAGCGGAATCATATCGATTGTATATAACGAGAAGAAAGAACTATGTTTACAACTATACTCTGGAATCACTCCACTGGACGAAAAGACTTTACAACAATGTTTAGAACAAACAAAACAGCGTACTCAAGAGATAAAAGACCTAATAGACAATGCAAGCAACAACAAATAAATAGTAGCAAGTAGTTACTACTCTCATCTATACAAATTAAGTTATATTATCTTTGTTGCTTTATATTATATTATATTATATTGTATTGTAATGTATTGTATTTTAAGGTTTAAAAGATGTAAGGTACTTGGTTTAAAACTTTTGACATATCTGAAGCAATATCTTCTTTCTTCTTTCTCTTCAAACAACTTAGCATATTCAATAACATTCTTTTGTCTTTCCAATTCCTTTCAACTCCATAGCCTATAGTTGTTGTTGTAGTAGTAGTATTTGTAGTTATTGGTTATTGATAATAAAAGATGATTAGTTATAACATGTTATCTTTAGTAGTAACTATAGTAATAGTATATTGTCTTGGTGATAATTACATTAATTTCTTCTAACTTCATCTTTGCGAAATCAAACAATGGAGAGTTCTCACCTGGCTGGTAGAAGAATCTAGAGTTTCTCTTTACTTTTTCACGTGGATCAACTTCTGAAGCGGCCAAAAGATGTTCACGACGTTTGTAGAGTTTGTATTTGAGCTCACGATATTGAGTGAGCATGTATGTCTCCTCGGCGGTGTAGTCGTCGTTTGGACGTGCGTCTTTGTACTCTTTGATTGCGTCTCTGACGGCAATGATTCTGGCGTTTACAACATCGATGTCGTCGATGTTCTCTGGGTTGACATCGGCATACTTCTCTGCCAACGACATGTCGATCTGTCCACCATCGAGTAACTCTTCCATGAGTACCTCTGTATTCTTTGGTTGCTTTGAATTGAGCATCTTCTTGACGAGCGAACGAGCAGAGACTGCACGAACTTCTTCTTGTCAGCGGCAATGTCGCTGAAAAAGTTGGGCCTCCTTAGTTTCGTACTTGATCTTCTTGATCATGTCGAGGAGATCTGATGAAGCATTTTCGTAGGCGACAGCCTGTTCTTGAGTGCTGACGACTGAACCGGTGTTTGGTCCAGTGAGGTCCTGCATTGTTTGTACCATTGCGTTGACTTGTTGCTTGATGTCACCGAACTGATTGATGACAGGTGGCTCAGTCAATCTCTCGAGGATCTTTGACGATCTAATTGTGTTCCAATCTACTTTTTCACGCTTCAACTCTGTGTACACCTTTTTTGAGACCATCTTCTTGACATAGGATCTCTGTTGGATGGCAAGACCGCAGTTGATCTCAGCCAACAAGCATGTTTTCAAACCTGTCTTTAACATCTCTGTTTCGATCGATCTAATATTACTATAGCAAGTATGTGCAAATACGATACAACAACAATAATAATATTAAAAATAATGATGAATGAAGTTTGAGTGTTAATCAAAAAATTCAACTGATCATATTCGTTTTCACACATACAAACACACATAAATCGAATGCACCAATTCCAAAAAAAAAAGAAAAATTAAAAAATTTTCGTTACAAAAAAAAAAAATAATTTTGGTCATGAAAGTTGGACCACTTTCAGCTTGATTTGGAAATGTTATTTATTTGATTTATAAATAAATGTTATACAAATTTGTGAAGGTAGATCAGATCTACATTGGCAGTTGTTTGACTGTAAAACTGGCTGCTTGATTTAGTTGTATTTGAGTTGTAACAAATATCTTAAATTTACTTGGGATACATCGTAGACGACATATTGATGCTCGGAACAGGAGGTGGACTTGTATGGAGATGGGACGATCTTACCATATGGGATTTCAAATCCATCTGGGTGCTTGTGGACCTGGCTGGGATCTGGTTCTTTCATACCGAGAGCCAATGTACTGTTGGTTCCTGGTTGTGGCTTCTCCATGTAGGTGTCACGGTAGAGATCTGCGGTCTTTCCAAGGGCTACATCACCCAAGAACATACAAAAAATCGTCGGTACCAGATGTACGGCAGTAGGCGGCTGACAATGACATGATATCGGCAAAGTAGATTCCCTTACCGAAACGGTAACCAGAAACTGGGGCTTCTGGTGGGGCAATTCTGAGACCTTGTGAAATGATACCAACAAAGTTGGTCAAACGACTACCGTGCCACAAGAGCTTACGGTTTCCTAGGGACTTCTGTGGCTCGAAACGGTTCAATTCACCTTCTCTGTTGATTTTGAACAAACTGACAATCTTTGGTGTTTTTCCAGCGTAAGTATTGCTTACATAGGTGGCAATGTTGTTGTACTCTTCGGTTCCGACTTCAATTGGTTGGATTTCGCACTTCAATTGCTTGTAATGAGCATCGACAATATTTGAATCGTCGTTGTCTGACTCTTTGATAAGATTGGCAGCGATTTCAATGTCAGCAAGTGCCTAAATTAAGACATTTAATGGTTAGTGAGTTGTTGGCTATATTTTGATGGAATAAATTTATACATACAGTTAACATGTCCATCTTCTCTTTGACCATGACCAAAGAATTGATGACTGGTGGAACTCTCATACCGAATACATGTGGAATAATAGTGTAGAATCTACTGGAAAGGTCGACCAAAGAATCTCCTCTTGCTGATGGTTTGTTGATCTTCTCTTCAATGCTCTTCAATACCTCGTAACCCTTGAGAATCTGATTCTTTGAGAGTTTTACCGAGTGGCATCTTCTTGAGATCGTAATCGGCTTCAATCATAGTCTTTTTCATCATCTTCAAATCAAAGATCAACTTGATAAAGTTTTGAACACGAACATCTAGCTTACTTTCACCCTTGTGCTCGACCTTCTTCTTCTCTTTTGGTTTTTCTTCCTTTACAGAATAGTCAATCTCCACCAAATCGTATGATCCTGGGTACTTTTGGAATGGTAATTTACTACGGAAATCATTTTTTGTTTTGTCTTTGTATCTGAATAATTCGATAGGTTAGTAATCATTAGGTTAGAGTTTCATTAATCCACATTTCAACTTACTTCTTCTGGAAACTGGCCATAGCTTGATTTTTATTGGTATAGGACTCAATCTTGCTTTGACCAACTAAACCTTCACGTCCCCAACGATTCCATACCCAAAATTGTCCTCCAGAATCGGATTCCAACATTTGAATAATATAGAACTTGTTGTTGTTATTCTTAATCTCTGTTTGGTTGAGGGTGGCATTCCAGACAGTACCATCGTCATAGACATGTGCAATATTTTTTGAGCACAGTGAACATCAACTGCACATCTTCCTTTAATTTGAATGGTTGTCTTTGATGAGTCGTCTTCATCGTCGGAAGAATCCAAATCGGAATCGACCTCAGCCATACGCTTCTCCTTCTCCTTGTCTTCTTTGGACAAAGTTTCTTCGCTGGTTCTGGTCTTCTTTGTGGTCTTTGGTGCCTCGTCATCACCATCTTCTACTGGCTTAGCAACAGTTCCTCTCTTTGGCTTTGCGACTGGTTTTTCTTCCTCTTCTTCTTCTTCACTTTCATCATCTTCTTCATCAGTGACCTTTGTGATGGCATAGTCCTTCTCTGGTTGTCTTGCTCCCTTCTCGATTGATTTCAATACGAAATCCTCTGAGAGAATTGGGATACCATTCTTGATGGCTTTTGTGATGGCTGCACCTTGCTTGTTGTAGTCAGCTTGAGTGGTGATGATGTGAGTGACTCTGGATACATAAGTTCTAGCGAAAGAACCACCTCTCTCTGTAATCTTATTTAACATTTCGGTTTGTGTAGTGGTAAATGATGAACCAACAGCCATTGCAACGATTCCACTGAACATGGTGGAAGCACACTAGAAGCCTCAGCAGCGGCCTCATCACTAGCTTCAAGAGTTTCTCTTCTTTGGTGGCATTTTAAAATGTTATTACAATATTATTATTATTTCTATAAATCTTATTTCTATAAATTTAAATTCCTAAACTTTGTTTTGAAAAAAAGTTAGTGCAACTGAAAAAAAATATTGGAGGCAAATTTTTAGTTGTTTTGAATTAAAAAACAAAATCATGTCAAGAAAAATCCAGTTTTTTTGGAAAAATCTACTTCTCAGAATTTTGATTTTTTTAATTTTGGAATTTTACACATTTGAAAAATACTCAGCTGGGTATCAAGATAAGATGAAATTCTTAAACAAGAATATATTAGATGAGTAAATTAAATAAATTAGTGTGCTTATGCTATTTTGGTTTGTTTTTTTTTTTTTTGGAGGAGTTTTTATTTGTTTGTTTGTTTGAGTGTTTATTTGTTTGGTGGAATTTTTTTTTTTTTTTTGTAAAAGCTTTAGTTATTTTAGTGTTGTTCTTTTTGGGTTGGTTTTGTTTTGTTATTTTTCTTTTTTTTTTTTGGCTTTTGGTGTTAACACTTTAGTTATCTATCTATGGGATGTCTGGGAATGGAGGTGTGTCGCCAAGGTGATCCTTGTACTTGTTCTTGATGGTGGAAAGTGAGAGTCGGTTCGGTGTAGATTCCAAATTAATCGGACAACATTCTTGAAAAATGGATCGTTGGGCAACACTCGGGTATAGTAGGTCAGGGTCGATGTCCACTTGTGGTTGGTGGTTATGATGGCAAGATACACACAGGCAGCCGCTACAAATGATGGCAGATAGGAAACGAGGTTGTAGTCCATCAAGCTTAGCTCACCGTAGAAGTGTGCCAGTGCCGATACCAATGGGTCGGCTGGTGCGGCACGCAGATAACGAGACAAAAAGAATTTAACGGTTGGCGCAGAGAGTCTGAAGTCAATGGCCTTGAGGATCATCGACTCTGCTTCAAAGAGTTGGTTGACGTTGAAGTAGCTACCGGCAAGCGAGATTATCTCGGCAGGCGATGGTGCATGAACCTCTTCATATTTACAGGCAATGAGGAACGAGGCTGCTCCGATCATTTGGAAGTGTTTCCTTCTTAACTTTTGACCATAGAGCAGTAGCGATCGAGATAGTTGATGGCCAAATAGATGGTTTCGTTCTTGATTCTGATGTCAAAAGCAATATCGACGATCCAGTCTACTAGAATTGAACGCATACCCGGCTTGATATCAGGTTGAAATGGCATATAATCTTTTGGTTGAGTTTTAATCTACAAAATGATGACAATGATGAATGTCTCGTTAATAATCAATGACTCCACAGTGATAATGATGAAGATCAGCAGTGATAATGACATACTTGATTTCTTCTCATATTGTCTTGAATTTCATGAATGTAATCAGCGCAATATACTGGATCACCATCGACTTCTAAATCAATGTCATAATGTTGAAAGAACTCCAATCGCCCCAAATATGATTTACCATGACCATTTGAAATTCTGAGTGTCGATCTATAATGATTTGATTATTAAATGAAATATTTCCAAAATAGTTGTATTGTAAATTATTATTATTATTATTATTATTATTATTATTGTTATTGTTATTATTATTTATTATTTGTAAATGGATTGGATAACTGATGATCATTCAGTGGTGTTGGTATAGATGTTGATGTTGGTGTTGGTGTTGGTGTTAAAAAAGGCACTATTAATAATATTATTATTTGATTTGGCTATTTGATTATTATTATTATTATAACTATTTAAATTATTTATATTACTATTTATATTGTTATTATTATTATTGTTACTGTTAATCCTTTCGTTTGTTGTCAATACAGCATGTGGATTTGTTTTCGACTCATTTTGAGTAATGACATTATTGATTAAAGCTAATTTAGGTGGTTGTTGTTGTGGTTGGTGATTGGGCTTAACTACAGCTGTTGATGTAGTGTTTGCACCAACCGAGAATACACCTTTATGGGATATAACAGTGCTTGATGTGAATTTGAACCAATGATTGTTTTTGTTGTGCTTGTTGTTGTTGTAAACCAATCACTGAGTTAGAATTAACTTGCTCAGTGTGGCTAATGCTATGTTGTTTTGGTGATGGACGACCATTATTATTAGTATTATTATTTTCTTGGTTTTCTTGTAATAGAGTTACATTGTTATTACTATTTAAATCCATTTTTCTGTCGTAACAGATGTTAGAGGTTGCGGAAAATTATCTTGATCGTCAGTAGGACTAGTACTTACCTGAATCTCCTCAAATGTAGAAATAGCCACAACAGCAGCAGGGTTTGACGCCACCAAGGTTTGACTTATTCTTAATTGGCTGAAATGAGGATGGCTTGTTTGTTATGTCACCTAGGGCAGACCTCTTGTTTGTGATCTTGGCCTCTTCTTCGATGCTCGGAGATTCTCGTTTATATGGAAGTCGATCAATGATATAGTCGTGTCTTCTGTTTGACATGATTGGGAATTGTAATAATTCTAATTCTTATCTGATGTGGAGGAGTGTTGGCAGCGGATGAGTTTGCAGAGAAAGGTGTGAGATTTCCAGAGGCGGACCAAAAAGCAAAATATTGAAAAAAGCGCAAGAAAAACCATGAGGAAAATTAGTATCGTATTAATTGGCGATACTTGTGATGGCGATGGTGAAGTGAAGATTTACGATCAACTAGATCATTTCAGCACTCACACTTGATCATTATCATACTACTTACATTTAAATTATTTTTGTTTTGTTTTTTGTTTGTTTTGGTTTGTTTTTAGCTTTGCTTTTGTAGTTTTGGATTCTTATTCAACCTGGTGTAAAAAGAAGAATGGTTCCTTTTCGATTATAATATTATAATGAAATGAAAATAAAATAGAATAGAATACTATTTGATTAATACTAACATAAAATAATAATTATGTTTTGAAATTTATATTTTGGAGGTGAATGGAAGGTGACTTTTGATTTGATTGGTAGGTTAGGTTTGGATTTGGATTTGGATTTGGTTTTAAGAGAATGTTTTGTTAGATAAGGTGAGTGAAGTGAAGTGAATGGAAATGTAAAGAGATAATAAAAATAAATAAATAAATAAATAGGTGATATTTGTTTGATTGCCAAGGGAATGCTATGCAGTGGATGATAGTATTAATATTTATCTAGTTATTTGTTGTTTTGTTACTATTATTATTATTTAATTATTTACTAATTGGTTCTGGAAATGGGCAGAGGTTTGTAGATTTATATAAAAATAATAATAATTGCTGATTTGGAAATAAAGTGAAGTGAAGTGATTGATTGATTATTTGATAGTTTTGTTGTTATTATTGTTATTGTTGCTGTTGGATGTTTGTTGGTAGTAGTGTAGTGATGTTGGCAATGTTGATGGTATTGGTAACAGTGTAATCTAATGTAGTGTAGTGTAGTGCGGTAAGAATTCCTATTCCTAATGAATGGTATGATATTTTAAATGTTTTTAATTTAATTTTAAAATGTAGATAAGATATATATATATTTGAATATTGTTATTGTTGGCTTGTGTGATGTTGTATGTAAGTATGTATGTATGTATGTTAACTGTGGTTTTTGTGTGAGTGTGTGTTTGTTGGCTGGGGTGTGGGTGTGGGTGTGAGTGTGATGATGTTAAGAGATGATCCTACTTCTTTAAGTGATATAATATAATAGGATTATTGCCTGCTAATGAAAACAACAATAATGTAATTAATAATAATAATAATAATAAATATAGATAAAAAAAATAAATAAAATTGAATGTACTATATAATGTCGGGATTGGATAATATTATCTATTCTAAATCTATCCTATTTCTATTATTAATACTAATGTTGATTACTAATTACTATTAATATTTGATGTTATTGTCGATTATTTTATTATGCTTATGATTATTATTGTTGTTTGCTATTAGTAATATATAATGTTGATATTGATATTGATTGATGTTGTGATGTTGATGTTGATTGTTGTTGTAAGAGTACTCTTCTTCTGTCTACTTCTATCTTGTACTAAAGTTGCATTGTAGTTCCAAATGCTTCAGAAGCGTTGGTAGTGACTTGTTTGGGGTTGTGATAGATTATTATTGTTGTTGGGTTGAAGGTGATGATGAATTGAATGGATCAATCAATTGGTTTGATTTAATTTGGTTTAGTTTGGTTGGTTTGGTTTAGATTAGATTAGATCGAAAAAGTTGTAAGAAATGAATGACTATGAGTGTAAAGGTGAGTTAGGTGGCTGAATAGGTGTAAATAAGAGATGAAACTATTTATAAATTAATAAAATAGTATGTTGTATAATGAATGAATGAATAAATGAATGATAGGAGATAGATAGATGTAATTGATTGATGTAATGGAGGTCAGTGTCACACTAGAGACGACGACGACGACGACAACAACGACAACGACGGTTATAACAGAAAAATTGGTATTGAAGATCACCGCGGTGCTCTCCTTTGAGAGGTCGAGTGCCACAGATATCACAATAGAGAATCAAATGAATTATATATTGATGCTACCCAATCACCTTGCTAACACTCATACGCTGAAACAACAACATCAACTACTACTATTATCAGTGCTGCTGAAAGACTACTACTAACAACGACCGTCTGTCACTGCTGCTACTATACTGCTGCTGTTGCGCTCCCGAGAAGTAGAGAAAAGAGTATTCTTAGCTCTATTTTTATCAAAAAAAAAAAAACTACTAAATGTTGAATCAATGTAACAACAGCAGTCGCCACGCACAGAAGGAATGTGAGGCGGATGTAGATGTATGTAAGTATGAAAGCGTGATAAACAAAGATATAAATTTAAATGATATGATATGGTATGATAGGATATTAAAATAGATATAATTATATAATTAAGTGGATTATATTATATCTATGTTTGTTTTTATGTATTATGTGTATGTATAGGTGTATGTGATTGTGAATGTAATATGTAATGTAATAATAATATTATATTATGATAGTAATAATAAAATTAAATATGCAAGCAAATTTATTATAAATAGATAAAAGTTGGATGTTGCTGCTTGGTTGACTGGTTGATTGATTTATTGATTTTATTGCAAAAATGTAAAATAATAATAATAATAATGTTATTGATAATGATAATATTGTGTATCAGGTGATTGTATGAGTGAGGGTGATATTGGTGCAGATATGGTTGATTGTCAAAGTTGATGTTGTTAGTGTTGTTAGTTGAAGATGTGTGTTGGTGGAAATGAAACTCTAAAAAGGTGTGTGGTGCTTGTGACAACTTCAACATCAACAAAAGCAGTAAAAAATCCTGAAACACACTAAAAATAAGTAAATTATGGAAAAAAACAGGCTATGGTTACCCCAAAAATGTTCTAATCATCATTTTGATACTTGTGGAAACGTGAGTTGATTGTGATTATTTTTGTTGTTTCATCTTTGTTATTTGTATTTTAAGTTTATAATTATTGAACTGAACAACAGCAACAACAACAATATCAACAAAATATTAATATTATAATAATAGAATGAAATGAATTTTTATGATCACGAGGATGACGATGATTGTGATGCATGCGTGCATGCAGAAAATCAAAATGAGCCATTAGTAGTAGTAATAATAATACTAATGAATAATCTAATTATTTGATTGATTGATTATTTGTTTGCTGTGCATATTGATTGCTTTAGTAAGCAATCTATTGTATGATGTAGTGAAGTGATTGTTTGCAGCAGTGTATGTAATGAGGTCTGTGACACACTGGACGACAACTAGCAGTAGAATTAATAGCGCACAGTAACAATAGCAATAGCAAGAAGCTTTTGAAACAGGTCGATACATAGATAGAACTGATAAGGTGTTGGAGGTGGAGTGGGGTCAAGAATGAAGCGCACTTTAATATATCGCATGGAGTCACTGACAGTAATTTATATGTGATGTGATGGTGATTGTCTAATTTGATTGATTAATTTGATAGATTGATTGGATGTTTGGCATTGGTGAGTGTGGTGTGTTGATGACAGTAACTTGAAGTATGATGTGTGTGTGTGTGTGTGTGTGTGTGTGTGTGTGTTGATCAAAAGGGGTGAGTTTTGGTGTTGTGGTATTGTTCACTGAACCCAGTAAATATCGAAAAGGATAGAAAAATATAAAGCAAATAAGGGACGGAAGAAGCGGCGCCAACATGCCTCAGTTATCTTTATATTTGATTGATTGGAATTGATTTATAATACAGTGTCCAGATCTATCGCAGATAAATGGGTTAAATTAACTTTGAACACCTTACACCTACTACATAATCAGATGTACCTCATTATTGCTAATTAAAGGTAAGGTTTGGCGCCGCTTAAAACAGTGATATTGCACATGATAAGTATCCAAGAATAACTGAATGAATGTTTGAATGGCCTGAACAGATCTATTCCATTCTTTCTTCCTTTCTTTCATTTTTGGTACCGATGTTTTAAACAACAAAAACCTCTTGGTGATAAATCAAACATAATAAATCTTAACTAATCTAAACCAAACTATACTAAACTTTGCAAATCCAATTAAACCAATTCCCAATCCAATTCCAATTCAATTCCAATGAGAGAATCAGCAAACCAATTCAACGCAACAAGGAGTAGGAATAGGAATAGGAATAGTGGAAATACAAAAGCACAATTTCAAAATGCAAACAATGGTTGGGATAATGTCAAATTTGATTTGTTACTTACATGAAATATTTTGATGATATACTAGTAAATATGATTGGTGTGGTTGGCATGAAGTTGTTTCCAGTTGCAGCTATCTAAATATAATGCTTGCACTTTTTGGATGCTTTCTTTCTTTATTTGCACTGCAATTCTGCATTCAGTTGATACGTAATTCAGATTGCTTTGATTTAGTTAAACTAGCTGGACTAATACTACTAATGCTCTATTCTGATCTACTATTCTAATATACTGTTACAACTAGTAATCTACTATTTATTATTACAATAATATAAACTATATAAAAGATAATGAAAAAAAGGAGGGAATGGAGATGTTGGAAATTGGAAATGTGGAAAATGTGATGAAAAAGAGTTGTGAAGTGTTTGGACGAACTAAATGAAACAAAATAAATATACGATAATATACAGGGTGGATAGGTGCTGTTGCTATTATTATTTGGACACTAGGTGATTAGAAGGATTTGATGATGAATAAGAAAAAAACAACAAACTTTTGGAAAAGAGAAAAACAAAAGAAGACGATGTAGGAAGAGTCGGATTTAAAGAATACAAGAGATGGTGGTGATTGGTAATTGTCGAAGTAGTAAGAGGAGAGTAGTCGGGTTGTTGAACTTATTATTTGGAGAAACAAATGGATTAGTTCGATTTAAATAAAAAAATAAAAGGAAACGAAAAAATATAAATAAAGATATATAACAAACAATAGTAAAAGAATAATAAACACAAGTGAAGATTACTAGTTGATATTGAGTTATGATTGGCTCAAAGACACTAACTACAAAACTTAATAGCGCACCCTACGAACCCTTAAATTGCTCTTCTTGATCAGCAAAAAATCTAATTAATAATTTTTTTTTTTTTGAGCGCTCAAATCTATCAAAATAACAATTTATGATGATGTTGATTATTAATAATACATGTGACAATATACCTTATAAGAATGAATTTATTGATCAAAAAAAAACAAATTTGTGTCAAAAAAGGACAAGACCCAGTTTTTTTCATCCCTAAATATAGGTTTTGTAATGCAGGTTTGACTGCTTATTGGAAGTTGTTGTGATATCTCGACTTCACAATCACGACACACAATTAGATTTCATATTACTTTTCTGGACAGATCTGTCAAACTTGAATTTATATATTTTTCCACAATTCGGTCCTATCCTTCATGAAATATTAAATATCATTTTGAGATCATATTATTATCAACTATCCACATTCAATTCGTCATTCATCATTTCGTCGACACCAATTTTATTCTATGTTATCCTTTAACAGCAAATAACCAAATAAAATCAAACCAACCAAACCAAACTAATTTAGTTATAGTTAAAAATTAAAATCAACTTGGAATATTTAAGAATTCTAATTAGTTTTAATTTTATCTAACTATAAGAAGATTAATATTATTATTTCTATCATGATGTTTGACAATTTTCTAAAACAATACAATTCAACTTAACTTACCTATAAATGATTGATTGATAATCAATCAAACAAATCAACAACAACAACATCATCATTATTATTATCTTATTTGAAATTGAAGTTAAAACAAGGCAGTTATTATTATTGTGAATCAGTGTGTTGTCGTGTTGTGATGTCGATTGGCTGACTTGTCAAAATAAAAAAAATCAACAAATGATTTTTCATTATCTGGAAACACACACCCTTCGTTTATAAGATGGCAATTTCTATCTACTAGTTTTTTAGTTTTGCAACACAATTTTTAGTTTGAAAACTTTGGAGTAGGTGACGCACACAATTGTTTACTTTTTCAAAACAACAACAACACACGCATTGACCAATTTATTTATTTATTTTTATTTTTATTGAAAGTTTTTTTAAAAACATTTTTTTTTGAAGATAACTGTTCAATATTATTGACCACTGCAAGACCACCAAACTAAATTCACCACACACATTAATTTAAAATTTCTTTTTATATATATAATTGCATTATAATCTATACACAGTCATTGCTGTTGTTCATTAGCACACACTAAAATAAACTGAACTAGAGTACCCACACCCATTCACTGCCCTACCACGTTTTACATTAGCTTAACAGAATACAGTGTTTACTTGACTTTACTGCTGGTGATTCATTAGTTGAGTTCATTCATACATACATTACACAACACACATAGTAGTATAATACTTTATTTATTAATCAAACAAACTTAAACTAAATTAATCAATAAACAACACCACACACTACCAACCCAACCAATAACTAATAACCACCCACAAGTCAATCCTTCCATCCATCATCAACAATTCAATTTAATTCATTCAGTTCAATTTCAAAATAATTGTTTGTTTGTTTGTTGTTGTATTTATATATATTTGTTTAATTATTATTATTATTAACTCAGCATCATCATCATCACCATTACATTATTATAATATTCTTGCAGCTAGTTTAAAGATTAGATTAGATTAGCTTTGCTCCATCAATTTCGTTGTCAATTCATTTAGTATAAAGGAATAGAATTTAGTAGTTTGATTATAAAGTAGAACAGTATATAAAAATGAAAGCATTGATTCTTGTAGGAGGTTTCGGAACTAGATTGCGTCCATTGACTCTCTCTGTACCTAAGCCAATCGTTGAGTTTGCCAATAAAGCAATGATTTTGCATCAAATTGAAGCTCTCTGCAAGATTGGTGTCAATGAAGTTGTGTTGGCTGTCAACTATAGACCACAATTGATGTCTGCCTATTTGGAGCCATACGCCGAGAAGGGTAACTATCGTGAAAAGCCTTTGAATACGGATGAGCAGTTATTAA
Source organism: Heterostelium multicystogenum (assembly GCA_003667245.1). Taxonomy (NCBI): domain Eukaryota; phylum Evosea; class Eumycetozoa; order Acytosteliales; family Acytosteliaceae; genus Heterostelium; species Heterostelium multicystogenum. The sequence goes on along the minus strand of RCNN01000182.1, from coordinate 24,430 downwards.
CAGTTTTTTGTTTATAGTTGGGTATCAAGATTTCATATTCACATGAAACCACACCATTGGGAACTGCAGGACCACTCGCTCTGGCTCGTGATCTTTTGAATGATGGTCAACCATTCTTTGTTCTCAACAGTGATATTATTTGCGATTTCCCATTTGGTGATCTTTTGGCATTCCACAAGGCACACGGTAAAAGAAGGTACTATCATGGTCACCAAGGTAGAAGAGCCATCAAAGTATGGTGTAGTTGTTTTATAAAGAGGATAATGGTCAAATTCAAAAGTTTGTTGAGAAGCCACAGCAATACGTAGGTAACAAGATTAATGCTGGTATTTATATTTTCATCCAACTATTTTAGATAGAATCGAGGTATGTAATGATAATTAGCAGATCAAATGGCATATAACTAACCTTTCGCGATATAGCCAAGACCAACTTCAATTGAAAAAGAGATTTTCCCAAAGATGGCTGAAGAAGGAGATTTATATTGTATGCCATTGGATGGTTTTTGGATGGATGTCGGACAACCAAAGGACTTTTTATCAGGTATGGGACTTTATTTGAACTCTTTGAAACAGAAATCGCCAGAGAGACTCGCCACTGGTCCAGGTATCATCGGTCCAGTTTTAGTCGATGAAACCGCCACCATCAAGCCAGGTTGTCTCATTGGTCCAAACGTAACCATCGGACCAAACTGCGTAATTGAAGAGGGTGCTCGTCTTGTCAACACTACCGTTTTAGAGGGAGCCACTGTCGGAAAGAACAGCTGGATCAAATCCACAATCATCGGTTGGGAGTCAACCATTGGAAAGTGGGTTAGAATGGAGAACACTTCTGTCCTTGGAAAGGATGTTCATATCGCTGACGAACTATATATTAACGGAGGAAAGATTCTACCGCACAAATCTATCACCTCCTCCATCCCAGAACCAGAAATTATTATGTAATATCAAAGAAATAGAAATAATTAAATAGAAATCTATAAAATCTTACAAAACCAAACAATAAAAAACATCATAAAACAAAACTATACTCTATTATATATCTTTGAAGTATAATGTGGAGTTTCCTAATCATCAACCGACGGAATCATAATGATTAGTGTTCTACTTTAGTTTATTGGACTGTATTTACAAAAGATTTGCTTTCTTATTTTGTTGGGCAAGTTGTCTTTCATGTTTCTTTTCTTGTAGGTCTTTCTGGAAGGTAGAGTGAATCTTGAGGATTTTCTCTCTGGTTTCGATCTTGCTGACATGGTCCTTCATTTTCTCTTCTAGCAGTTCACGTCTCTTCTTGATACCGGATGGCTCGAACCAGTTGCTAGAAGCTAGCTCTTTCAGTTTGATCAGTTCCTCCTCAACTTTAGTGAGCTTCGAGAGTTCCTCCCTCGATTCTTGCCTTTTGGGCAAAGATATCCATACCAACACGGAACTCCATGTCTTCGACCATCTGTTTTGAAGGCAGCTTTGTACAATGGAGAGTATGCAGTGACAATGCGCTCGTTTTCAGTTTGCTGACAGCTGAGCAAGTCAGACTGAATGAGGTTGTTGAGTGAAGTTTCATCTCCCATGAAAACATTGAATAACAAGTCGTCGTAGCTGACAGTGTCAGTTTCAGCAATCTTTTTGATGGTCTCCCATATTTGTGGTCTTGTCCATTTAAGTGTTTTCTCTTTTTCTTTGCCTTTGGTGTCGGCTCTCTTTGAAAGTCCAAAACCTTCTGCTCTGATCTCACCAACTGTCTTAGTAATCATTGATCTGAGGACGTGGTTCACAGGTTCACCAGACATAACTCTTTGGGCGAGGTAGTTTAAGTCGGAATATCTTCCACCAAGGGTTCGGACAATTGTTTTGTAGTCTCCCTCCTGGAGATCTCTACCCAGACGGTGACGAATGTATTCCTTTGCTGACTTGGGAGGGACGTCGTGCAATTGAATAGTATTGACTTGTCCACCTCCACGGTTCACAAGATATTTCTTGAGAATATCACCTGCAAATGGATCGGAGCTAATAAATACAACATGGGCCAGTCCTTTCATTGTACATGTAATGGACCACTGAATGAAAGTGTCTATAATAATGTTGGCTTTCTCTTTGTTCTCCATCGCAGCTATAGTTCCAAAGAAGCCATCAACCACTATCAGAGGGTATGGATAGGCTTCATGTGGATCTTGAGGGAATGAATCTGCCTTGTCTTCCAGTGCACTATCGAGAATCTTAAGAATCTTTTGAAGCTGTCCTCCAGTTGAAGAATGGAAAGCACCCTTACCAGTAGGGAAAAAGGCATCGACCCATCCCAACATATTCGAATACAATCCAAATGAAGGGAAGAAACCAATGTCTTTTGAGAGATTCTCAACGAATTCTTCATCGTTGTTGTTGACATCTTGTGAGCAATCAATTAATAGAGTGTTCAGTCTTCCATCAGTGTCCTATCGATGAGACTGCTCTTTCCACTTCCCTTTGGGGCACTGATCATAACAATCGAGTTTGGACGATAGTTGAAATGTGAATTTAGAATTTCTTCTTCTTTTCTAGTCTGCCATTCTTCAATCTCCTCCATTGTGTATGGTTCTTCGAGTTTCTCCAATACATAGTGCTTTCTAAGTGGATCAAACAATATAATTGTAAGCAATGTAGCTAAAACACCAAGTAATGGAATCTATAGTTTAAAGTTAGTATCCAATGATTGAGTGTATACATATTCTTGGATCTACATTACCATAATCCTTGGATGATTTGTAAACATATCTTTGATTTTATTAATATTCTAGAGAAGTAGATAAAGAATATGTTAGTTAGATGGATAGAATCCTTTCGGTAGACCAGGTTTCTTACCATCATTGTTTCATATTCTATAACCAAAGTGGTACCAAATTCGGGAAAGTATTTGTTATGTAAACAGTTTCTCGCTGAGACGGCACCTTCCATTCTCTTGAACTGTACCATGACATATTTAGGTGAGTCTTTTGGGATATTTTGAGGAACGTAGGCCATCCTGATATGGCCATATGGACGAAGCTTACGAAAGACATCATCTATAGACATTTCTGCACCCTTGAAATAAACACGAAGATTGATGCTCGGAAGTCGACTCTCCATGTCTTCAACAAGTGGTCGTCCCTGAACCAGTTTGGAAAGTGCGGGCGAGGACGCCAAGAAAAAGTGCTTGTTCAATTCTCTGAAGCGAACTTCAATTTCGTTGGCAACTGACTCAAGTGATTCCTCTGGGCCGGCGTTGTGTTTTCTGAAATGTATATAGGCACCACCCTCCTTGATTCTCTTCTCAATTGAGATGATCTCGATGTCCTCTGGAAACATTGAGTGAATTCGCTTGGTGATTGGAATCTTGAATAGCAACGATCGAAAGTCCAATCTAAAAATCTTGATTGGATACAAATTATTAACCCAAACAATACCTGTTATTACATGCTACAACAATGAAGATAGATGATAGTGAGATAATTAATATATCGTTCATAGCAATAAGCCAGCCTGACTGTCTGCTGAGAATTGCGTTGCCAAGTTTAGTACCTTATCTTTTTCATCTTTTTCTTGTTCTTCGGTTGAAGTAATATTGTTGATTTGTTTCTTTTCAAAGTCGACTTCCCAGGTTGGTGGGATATAGTAGTTTCTTCTGTTGAGCAAGTCAAATCTATTTGTATATAGTGTACTGCTGTTTTTGTTAAAGTTGATTAGAGTTGACGAATGTAGTGATTTGATTGGTGATACAGGTGAAGATAGTGCACTCCCAGCAACAATTCCGATGCCTGATCGAGGCAAGCTGTTATATATGTATTTGTATAATGTGTGACTATTCTTTATCATCTTATGTGTACGAAATTCTATGTATTACAAATTAAGTAATACACATAAATCTGAATCTGGGTCCCTGCGAACTTTATTTCCATAAAAAAAAAATTTGGTTGTGAAGTTATGTTTAATTTAGGTCAAAAATAAAATTTACGTCATCAGTATCAATGAGCTGTGTAGATTTGCTGTTGGTTTGCAGTTGTTGTTGAAACGATAGTTTGGACATTAAAATCGAAATATCACGATTGATTGACTGGATTGGACGTGCATATGTATTTCGATAGGTATTTGTTTGGTTCTCATTCGCCAGGCTTTGCAATGCTGTATTTTGTACTTTGTTGGCCATGAGCATGTCAAACAGTTGTGGTGATGGATCGACTATAACCTTGACATCGAGCAATATTTGCATATATATCAAGTAGTAGTCAATATGTAGAGGGTCCATGTGGTCAGCCTTGAGAAGATTACTGGAAATATAGTATTGAGAAATCGTTGTTTTCCGCTTGGTGCTGAAATCAATATAATCCAACATCATTTGATTGAGCTTGATCTCGAGATTCTCTTTTAGTTGCGCAACACCAGTGATGACAAATGTGATATCCAAATCGGTGGGGCTATCGTGTTGTAAGTGTTGTTCACGCACCGACATCATAATTATGTCTCGATAGGACGGAGAAAATATGAACTCCAGCAAGAAATCGGCTTCAAAGAAAAGCACAGATTTCGTTCCATCCTCTGATAGCTTATCCATGAATGGGTTGACTCTGGGAGCGTTTGTCAAATACTTGGATGACATTACGGTGCCGTTTTTATTCAGAGGTAACCATTGTTCATTCAAAATGTCAGCTACCATTGAAATTATATACATAGTGTCAATGGACGAGCCTGACTTGATGAGCTGTAGATTTTCCGTTGCTATCTTTTTGTTGAGATCCTGCTCCACAGTTTCGATGGGACGCACACCACGATACGTTTCCTTTCCTCCCTCTAGAATATAAAATAAACCTCCAGAGTTTATAATATCCAGTGGAATCATTCTATTTCTCTTGTATTTTGAGTCGTATAATAAACTTTCTAATTCAGTCCATGTAATCCTCTCGATACAGAATGGGAAAAGCTCCAAATTGTCTAATTTGATGTTGAAATCTCGTTGATCTGTGAGTGTGAATATAAAATCGCCCAGTGAATATTTCTTGTATGCTGCTGGGACTCCAACATAGTCGCTAAAGAACTTTTCAAAAGTGTACCTGTTCTTGGCGTTTTACTGTGTCGACCACTAAAGTAACGCGCTTGGACACCTTTATTGTGATATCGTTCTCCTTAATAAATTTCGATCGATCAAATAAGAAGTCGTGCATGAGTTTGCCTGGCAGTTTGCCTTCTGCCGTCTGGTAGAATGCATCTCCATCTGTTCCCAGCAACTTGAGATCAACAAGACCAGACAATCTCTGCTTGAACGTTCCATATTCTGTAGATTTCAAGTCGTATCGTGTGAAAGGCTGTGAGTAAGCAAGGAGATCACGCTCACTCAGTCTCTTGTTATTCTGAATCGATGCCGAAATCAAGCATGCAAACCAAACTGAATGAAATATGGGGAATCTAATGCTTTTGAAAATATCGAGATCATCTTGTTGCTGCTGCTGCTGTGGTGAATCAATCTGCATACTATCGTCTTTATCAGCCGACGCGATTGCCATTGAATTTTGAAGCTAGATGATGTTCACTCTTTACAATTGAAATACGAGGTAGAATTGGTACGTTTCTGTTGGGAAATAGCTTCAGCCATCGATTGTTCTCTTGTTCTATTTTTTGAAGCTTCTCCATTAGTACTGGATCGCTGCTTTCCAGTATTTTGCCACTCCTCATGATAATCTCATAGGTGATAACATTTCTCTCTTTTGGTAGCTTGTATACTCTTTTAATGTAATGCTCGATTGGATCTGCTTTATACTTGTCGTAATGATTGTATTCTCTAAATTGTGATTTCAGTCTATTCAAATCAACTTGATAAATCAGTTTCCCGTTAGTTAGTATGTTGTCGAGCTGGTCAGTGGCGCAAGCGGTACTTACTTCTTCGCAGATATTGTGTAAGTTGTTCTATATGTTTCCTCAGGTATGTGGGGAATTGAATCATCTTCAATTAGCTCTTTAATTGAAGTTAAAACGTTGATGTACTTTGTATGCTGTAGTGATATATCTATGCTATTGATGTCTATGTTATTACTATTAGTTTCGTGGTTGTTGTTGTTGTTGTTATTGTTGTTGCCATTAGTTTGCAGTTGTTTCAGTTCTTCTATCTGTTGATACAACATCGTCAGAAGCAATGGGTTCGATACACATTCTAAAATATCACCATCATTGATATTATAATCTAATATTCTATTCTCTACATCTGCCGATATCTTTTTATTATTATGATATAAATATTGTAATCTACTACTACTATTACTATTACTATTTTCATTCCTAAACAAAGATTTAATTGAATCATTCCTATTTATAGATATAGTTTTCACTACGTATTTATCTGTATTTGGTTTACAATAATATCTATGGTTATCTCTTAACTTTATATTAATCATCATTTTTGCTTTATATTAACTTTTCTATCTATCTTTTATTATATATATATCTTATGGCACACTTTTAAAACAACAGCTACAACGCTACTAGTATTAGTAATAATTACTAAACACCAATGTCATACACATGTCAAGCAACTACTGTACAGTCAAGTTGGTTATCTGCAAATCAATCTTAGGGTGGGGGGAGTTGGTTTCCTCTTAGATATTTTTTTCAAAGAAGATTTGCCTTTGTTCCAAAAAGGTTTGAGAATTTGCTTCACCCTTTTCTAAAATCTATTGCAATTTGCACATCAACAACAGTAGTAGTAACTCAATCAGACGACACTTTAATGATTCATATAATATAAGTATTAATACATTTATATATATATATTATATTATAAAGAATGTATAGTACATCTACAAGAGTAACAAAGAATCAATTACTATTGTTGTTCATTGTATTGGCAGCGGTCTTTTTAATATTTGTGGAATTTAAAGAACAATCGATAATAACCAATTCATCATCAGTATCCACTACTACCTCCCCCAACCAATATGAGCAACCAATAGAAAGTGAATCATTTGATATGAATAGAAATAATAAAGATAAAAATAATAATAATAATAATAATAATAATAATAATAATAATAATAATAATAAAGATAAGAAAGAAAATAAAGATAATGGTAATGGTGATTTTGAGGGTGGAGTAGATTCCTTCTTTGACCAAAGAAATAATGGTCATTTCAACTTCAATAGTGATGAATTCAACTCTTTAGAATCAGATGAAGAGAATTTTAATTATCAAAAAAGTAGTAGTAGTAGTCACAGTGAAGAGGAATCCGTTGATGGAATGAATGATACTGGAATCAGTAGCAGCAATAATAATATTATTATTGTTAATAATGGAGATGAAAGTGAAAGTGAAAGTGAAAGTGAAGGTGAAGGTGAAGGTGACAATGTAGATGTGACAATTTCACATGGAACAAAGAAAATACCAAAAATAGATGAGATTGGTATAAGAAGAAAAGATGAATATTTATCCAGAAAAGAGAGAGAAAGATTGAGTAGAGTGGAAGAATTGAAACTGTTGGATAGAGTGATGCTGAGTATAGAAAGGAGAGGTTTGATCATCGAGAAGAACACACTTGAGGATTCAATGTGGAAAGAGAAGTTTGGATATGCTGCTTGCCCCAATTACACTTGGTATCAAACTCCAAATGAATCGGAATGGCTTTCACTGTTTGAAGATCCATCCTGGAAGAAGGATCCCGAGCTGAATCCATTCTACTTGCCAAAGCCACATATTTTCATACATATTCCAAAGACTGCAGGAACAAGTTTAGTAGAGTTGTTTTCAAATTAAATGAGGCACCAGAGAACTTGTATCACACAATCTCACATCCACAGATTCATGATATACCAGCGTTAAGCAACAAAACATCGATTTTCGGACATATTCACTTTGGACTTCATCTCTACTACGAAGATACCGTCCCTCAGATGGTTCCAGAAAGACCAGATGGACTAATTAAATATAGCTATATGACATGGTTTAGAGATCCAGTTGACAGAATCATTTCGCATTATTATTTCTTACGAGACAGTAAAGATCATCCAGCACATGGTTTGGCAATGGTTTATAATATAACAGAATGGATCGAACACTCACCGATAGGAGACAACGAACAAACCAGAAGAATTCTTGGTTCAAGTAGAAACGAAAAGTTCACAGATGAATCACTCGAGATTGCATTGCATCATTTGAAGTAGTATGTTACATTATCGTATGAATATTTCTATATTGTACTAATTGCTTTTTCAGTACCATGAAGTTTGTTGGACTGACAGAGAGATTTGATGAGTCCGTTGTTTTAATGTCGCATTTCACTGGCTTCAAAGGAATTCGATTCCCTAAAACTAACATTGGAAAACAAAGAACCAAAGTAGAAGTGCCTGATGATGTAAAAAGAATAATTGCAGAAAAGAACTGGATGGATGTCATCATTTACAACAAAGCCAAGATTATTTTCGAAAGACAAATTGATATGATTGGAAGAGATTTTATTAATGCAGAAGTAGATTACTATCGATCTCTTGAACATGATAGCTAAACTTTGAATAAAGTTGTGTATTGTGTATTTTATGGATGTTTTTGTTTTAACAACACTTTTTCCATACTATCTTTGGTTATAGTCCACAGGAAAATTCAATACTCACTCACTTTTGAAACATCATGATGGAATTGGTTACAGATGAGGTCATCATTCCAACAGATGATTATTTTTTTTAAATTTAAAATAGATATTTTGAAGTTAATATCTTGATTTCACATTGAAATTGAAATTTCAATTTTGATGCTGCACTTTTGTTTAAAACAGTAATCAGTGATGAGAAATCAGGCGGTTCCATCATTGTTTTAATTCTTCCCAATTGTTAAAATCTCTTATAAAATGAAACAACACTTTTTATTCATTCTATATTTATATATTTCATTCATATTCTTTGTATTAGTAGGTGCTGAATTTAAATTTCAATATGAAATCAAAAAGCCCTATCCAACTAGAAATATCAATAAGGACTGTAGATTTGCACTTTCATTGCTTTTTGATGACCCCTCCTTGACTGTCATTCCTGTTGAAGGCTTTTCATTCGAGAAAGGAGGGATTCTTGATTCTGTTATATCAGTCGGAGATTCAAAGATATTATATATCTTTTTATTAGATATACAGTTTGAACCCAATATTAATAGCAAGGATGTTATGGTCAATATCACCAGTCCAATTTCAATCAGAGAAACACATTATCTTTCTGGATTTTATTGCAATTGTAAATACCAATTTATATTCAAATTCCTTGAAGATCTTACTCATTTTGTTTCATTTTAAGCTGTTGATCGAAATGAATTTAAACTTGTCTCTGCTGGTCCTTTGACAGTCACTAGTGATAACAGATTGATATCAATGATAGAATTGAACTTCAATTCCTCTATCTTTGCAGAGAATGTTGACCTTAGCTGCACGGCTTCAAGTCCATTTGGCTGTTCACTTAGTTCTTCTCAATATGCTAGATTTCAAATTTTAGAACTGTCTCTAGAATTTGGAAATTATTTATCAATGCCTAAATTCATTGATATATCAATTACTTATCAAGAATCGACAACATATACTAATTCAATACCTATTCAATTAGCAAATCCATGGCCACTTAATTGTATGTATACAAACCTTTATAGAAATATCTAATATTTACATAACTTTTATTTTAGTAAACAATACAACCAAGGTTATCAAAGAACAATTCTATCCTCCTTCTGGAACTACATTGCCTTTCTCATACACCAATCAATGGAGTGTTATAAGTTTTTGACAGTAGAAAATTCTGCTTCTTTTTATATAGTCGAATACACTCATTCCTACGATCTTATGGAGTCTGTTGGCTCACAGCCATTTGCTTCCGCTATCATTCCATATCAGTTGGTAGGATATAATCAAACTCATTCTTTATATTTACAAAGATATGATTTGAACAACTTTGCCGCTCAAACATTTATTTCAGATTCCACAACTACAACAATTTCCAATAACTATACCAATTACTTTGATCGAATCAGTAGGTTTTTTATAGTCTAAGTTAGATTTTTGAATAATAATTAACATTTGTTTATTCCCAATGACAGCCACTACTATTACTCCAAGTATGGGTGTATATAACGATACTGATTCAAATGTAATTGCTGTATCTACCTACTTTGAAACTAATACTTTAATCAAGATCGGATATTCCTCATATATTACACCTACCCTTAGTTTTTTACAAGAATCTCCTATTCCATATGGTCGTAATGCAAACCACTGGCAGATTTATTTATTTATTTGATTATCCTATCTCTAGATTCTATTCTAAAACGATTCTTCAAATCAATTTTGAACCAGTGTTTCCGAATACTAAAACCATTGGGTTCCTACCAGCCAACACTTCAAGTAAATAGTATTTATAAGAGTGTAATCTTCTAAACAAGCTTACTAACCCCAGAGCTTAGTGAATAATATAGTTATCGTATATTCATCTCTTGAAGTGATTTCATATTCAACAGTATTGTTGACCTTGACAATTATGAATTCCTGTCCTATACTCCAATTTGAAATTATAGGTCATAACACCATTTTCATTTCTAATCAAGTTTTAGTCAATGGTATTCTCACCAATGGAACGTATGAGATTCCTTTTACTCCTCTGTCAAGTGACTATCAACTTGTAATATCAGATGAGTGCTATACTCGACACTTTTACCAAAGTGGTTTGTCATATTCTCCATATACAAATACCTCTATTTTTACCATCAGTGCCTGAAGATCATATAAGTGGGTATAAATACTTATCTCCATTTTCAATTATATCTAACCCTAAAATCTAATCTTTAATTTAGTTAAAATGAATATTAATAGCTTTACTATGTTTAAGTTTACTAACAATAGCTTTGATGTTAGCGCCAAAGATGAGAATTTGGTATTATTCTTTAATCTTGAAAAGAATTATCCTGAAGTTGAGCCATATATTATCACAGCATATTCCAAAGATAAACAGTATGGACGATTTGATTCTAAACTTGGTCGATACTTTATAAATATCAATATTCCTAAAGGTGCTGGATTTGGTGTAGTTCCATATACTTTGTAATTTTTTCAAACAAAGTTTTGATTCCAATATTTTAGAATCATATCTAGGTCCAAGTTCTGTACTGACAGTTGTAAACACAAGTAAGTAAATTCAATTACCTAGTCATTGAATATTTAATTCTAATGAAATCATTTAGTCTCTGTATATAATGTGCCATTGCTCAAATATGTAACTGCAATTCCAAGCTTTAATGTAACAATATTAAATCCGGAAATCAAATTGATAACTTGGATACTTACCATTTCAGATCCAAACGGATTTTTTACAAGGAGAAGCTAAAATTGTCTCAGATTTAGATGCAAAGCCAAGAATCTATCAATTCAACTCGTCACATTTAACGAGTGGTAATGAATTTGACGGAAGTTATTCTCTTGTCATGGCCATTGATGGATCCTATTGTTTGAGTCAGATATTTCTCTTGACTGAATTGACATTAATTTCCAAAAATAATATAACAAATTCATTAACACCTACATTTGATCCTCTGATAACCTGTTCATCTCCTTTGAGAATACAAATACACTGCAGTCCAAGTAAGTAAAAATATCTTTCATCCTTATTATATATTAACTTATAACAATTAATTTATAGATTTCATCGATATAAAGTCTCCTTTGATATCCAATGTCTATATCACTCCGATCGTTTTATACTGGCTCATTAGATAGAGAATTGCTATTTAATTTCACTATTTCAGAACAAGATACTAATTCAGCTTCTGGACTTGATCCAAGATACACTCCAAAAATAAGACTAATATCTATCAATGGTGATTCAGTGGAGTTCGATGCTACCTTAGAAAGTGGAGATTTATATCAACAAAAATATTCTACAATATATCAACTTCCTTATGGATTTGGAAATACTGTCCTCTATGTCAGTATTTTTGGATTAACAGATAGATTCCATAATTATATGGGATATACATCAATGACTTTAAAGGCACTCTATTATCCCTATAGTATTAAATTGGTCTTCGATATAGATTTACCTTATCTTGATAGATCTTCTACTCTTTCAAAGAAAGGAGGTGATCTGATCATCTATGGAAGAGGATTTGGATCCTATGCTAATCAAAACTTAATTGTTTTTATAAAATAATAATAATGGTAGTCTTCCATACAAAACTCCCTATATCAAAAGAACTGAATCAATATTGGTACTCGACATTCCGCCAGTATGGTCTTCGGATTCTATTTCAATCAAAGTTATTAAGGAAGGTGTAGAATCAAATTCCTTGGATATTTCTTTGTTACCATATATAGTACCAAACGGTTTTATTGAACCTCCAACTCCAACTCCTCAAGTTTAAATGTCTTGGAGCTCCAGAGTGTAGCAACAATGGGCTTTGTGTAAATTCAATTTGTCAATGTAATCCACCATGGAATGGTCCAACTTGTTCATCAAGTAAGAATTCTAAGTTTATTTGAAATTTAAGTTAAAGTAAATATTTACTGATTTAATTTGAAACTTACAGATACAATTATAATCCCTACTCCAACACCGTATCCTGAACCAAAGACTGGAACAAAGATTACAGAAAGTGGTAATCTAATTTCATCATCAATCGAGATCATTGGAGTAAGAGAACTAGATCAAGAAAACAATATTGTTGAATCATTTGATAATTTCAATTGGAAATTTAAAGATTTGTCAAAATCTAATCCTAAATATTTCTATTCTTCACGTCTGAATCAAAGATTAACATTGTTGAATGTGACAATTGAATATTTCAAGGAGTCAACCAACATCACTTTTGCTGAGGAGACTATTCTTATTCCATCCTCAACTCTCAAATTTTCAATGAATCTCAATAGATATTCATTTAAAAAAACCAACCAATTTCATACAGATTCTAATGAAAGCCACAATTCAAAAGTGAAGGTTCCAATGATTGCTCTTCACTGGGTATAGGATCTGTTTTATGAAAATATCAAATGGATCAAATTGAACATTGATGATATGAGTCTTTATGGAAGTTTCTTTTCAAATGGTGTCATTGACAATATTGCCAGACCTATTAAAAACGAAATTATAAATGACACCGACATGGATAATCAAAGCCAACTAAAAAGATCAGTGATTGTTGGAATTACAGTGCCACATTATTTAAATAAGGTGGAGTTGGACCCAGATTTTTCTTATCTTGTAGATATTGGTGAAAGCTACACTTCAGATGAAATTTGTTCATACAACTATAAGAATGGAATTAAAAACTGGTACCATAGCAGGTATTGTTGTTGGCTCGGTGGTATTTATTTCAATTGTAACAGGAGCAACCTTATACTATATCAAGAAAAGAAGACTTCAAAAAGAACAAAAACTTATGCAACAGAGACTTCAGAAACTTCAATAAATAAATATACAAAATTATTACAACTACAAGTCTATATCTCTTGTTTCACCCGATTTTCATTGCAGTAAACTCGTCATCTGCCAAACCATTTTGTTCAACAGCTTCTTTCAATTTCATTGGTGGTTCCAGCAATGGTTCTTCTGTTAAAATAAATGTTCCCCAATGGCACCCAATTGATTTCTTCGATCTTATATCTTGATGAATTGAAACAGCCTCAGCTGGATCAACATGCATGTGTCTTAATGGATCTCTTGGTCCATAGGCACCAATGGGTAACAAACTAAAATCTATTCCATTCATATGATATCCAATCTCCTTGAATACATCACAATAAGCTGTATCACCACCAAAATATAATTTCTTTCCACTTACTTCGTCAACTATACACCAAGAGCACCAAGAGTGTCTTGAAACGATCTAGTGGTCCTCTACCAGAGTTTGTGATGGCAAGGAGTTGATACCAATTTAATTCTTTCATTAAAGTTGTCCTCGTCCCACCAAGATAGTTCAGTAACATTAGTTACTCCATTTTTAGCAAAACCATTTCTTCAGTCCAATGGGGACAAACCAACGGACATTGTTTCCAAGTTCCTTAACTACTGTGATGTCCCAGATGGTCATAATGGTCATGACTTATAACTATAAATTATAAAATCTATTTTGGAAGACTGGCTAGAGGTGTTGGGAATATCACGATATCTCTGGGACCAATGAACGAAAAAGGAGAACAACGATCTTGGAAAACTGGATCAGTTAAAAAGTTAACACCAGCAAATTGCATAAAGAATGTAGAAATGTCCAATCCATGTACATCGCAGCTTTCCAGCATCAACTGGTTTATTCAAACGCTCCAAATCAACTGGCAATACAGGATGTACAACTTCTTTCTCATGTTTTAGTCAGTGGTTTTATTCCTGTATTAAAATTAAACTTTCCTTGCAAGATACTTTTAATCAAAATCAATTTGGGCAAATGTTATTAATATTCGAAACTATCTAGGTTTCTAAAATCAATTATTTAATAGGTACCTTGATAGGATTTTAGCAGAAGTAAAAATGATACCAAGGATTCCTATAGATTCCATTTTCGAAAATTGCTTTTGTCTTTGCCAAAGCTTGATTGGCAACCAAATTTGAAGCTGTATTTGATATTAAATTTGTAACCGAAATTGCATTGGTAGCAGCCATTGATTGTTATTTTATATATAAATTAGTTATAAATAATAATTATTATTTTGATTAATATTTGATTGATTGAATTTATTTGATGATAAAATGAATCAGTTTAACAACTATATATAATACATCTAAAAAACAATCGCTTTTATTTTCAACGAATTTTGGTTCAACCACTACAAAAATTGTGGTTACATTCATTTTTTAAATCAATTTCGAACTATCAGATTGATGATCAATGATGTTGCGATCATGATTGTTGTTAATAACCAAATGATAAAAGTAAACAATTGCTGTTAAATACATAGTTGTTTAGTTGTAGGCACTAGTTGATATATTTTACAAATATCTGTCCTTAAATTGAATATTAATATATTTTGAAAGAAGTTCAACTCCGTCGTCGCAGTTTCCTAAAAATGAGGGTATCTCTATTACCTCTTGTTTCTAATCTTAATGATTGATCTTGGTTTTCTTTTTGGCTCCAAATCAGATACTCCTCTGAATGGTCCAACAGCTTCCGAGTTGATAAGAATTCTTGGTTTATGTGGATCAATGTCATTTGGAAGTCCACCAAAGGGGTACACTTGCAAGGAGGAACCCATGACAATCAAAAGGTCGGCATCTCTTAGGTCAGAGATTGCCCTCTGATGGAATGTCGATGGCAATGGCTCTCCAAAAAATACAACAGCTGGACGCAACACTTCTCTGCAAGGTCTGTTCTTACAGATTGGTATTCCTCCACGTCCAATCTCGTGCCAAATTTGATTCGAGATTAGTTTCTTCTTTACCACAACCAGCACAGTACCAATTCAAAAATGATCCGTGTGCATGAACGATCTTTTCTTCTGGGATACCCGCTTTCTCGTCAAGATTATCGACATTTTGTGTGAAATTTCTTAGTAGCAATCCCTTTTCGTTGAGACGTGCAATGAACTGGTGAGCCTTTGAAGGCTTGAATTCTCCTGTGACCACTGGATAGAAATACTCTTTTACTCCGCTGTAAAAAGCATCTGGGTCTGCCAACAATGAATCCATTGAGAATTGGAAATTCTTGGAACGATTGTAGATACCATCTTTGGTACGATAAGCAGGAATACCAGAGCTTACACTGATTCCAGCACCTGTTAAAAATACAATATTCTTTATCTTGCCAACCTCGATATCGTGTGCAATCTTTTGTAATCTTTCCTCTGCTGTTTCGGTATTCTTTTTAGCCTTTTCTCCAACATCCTCGCGAAGAACTCTTGGTTTGTTGACATCGAATGTACTTAGAAACTCTGGATACTTCGATTTGCACCAGTCACTTAACATCTGAAGAGCCTCAGTGTTGTTTTGTTGTGCGCAATGGTGCAATGGAGTCCAGCCACTCATATTCTCGAGTGTTGGATTTGCTCCATTCTCCAAGAGAAGTGGAATCAATTTATTTGCTTTATCTGCTCCATTGCAACAGAGGATATGGAGTGGAGTGGCCAAACCAGCATCGAGTGCGTTGATATCAGCACCAGCATAAAGTAGAGCTTCAATGACCTCTCTGTGTGATTCAGTGGTTGAAGTGACGAGATTACATGCCAAATGCAGTGAAGTCGATTTGTCATTGTCGACAAGTGTAGCCAGTGAACGTTCGTAAGCTAGAAGAGCACGCACAGAGTTTGGATTCGACTTGATACATGCATCATGAAGTGGAGTGTTACCAAATCTGTTGAGTAACTTGGTATTTGCAGAGAAATGCAATAGCAAGTCTATTCCTTCGACGAAATCGACTAGAGCTGCAATGTGAAGTGCAGTACTTCCGTCTTTCTTGACTGCATTAATATCTGCTCCATTCTCCAACAACAACTTCATCAACTCCACATTCTTTCTCAACACGGCCAAATGAAGTGGGGTCGAACCAAATATTATACTGGTTGACCAACTTGTGCTTTTTCCAATCCTTATCGAGAGTGCTAGAATTATCGGCTCCACCTTGCTCCTCACTATCCTTTAACCTGTCCAAGTAACTGAAGATCACTCTAATGATATCTATATACTGATTTGATGCTGCCAAATATACTACTGATTCCAACGATGAACTTGTAAGCATGCAATCTACATTATCAGAGAGCAGCAACGATTTTACAATCTCCAGAAATCCATTACAGGCAGCAATATGAAGCGCAGTATATCCTTTATCATCTAAATAACATGAATAATAATCACATCAGCAACCTCTTTCTTTTGTAACAATGTTTCACTCAATTTCAACTGATGTCTTACTTTGTACATTTATATCTATATCCGTTTGTAATATAAGATTGACAATTGCAAGATTGCCTTTGGAAACAGCAACATGCAATGCATTCCATTTCGAATTATCTCTAAACTCCAATACTGACTTATTCAACTTGTCTTCATTGACCAATTTAAAGATTGAATCCTAAATAGGAGGTAGTTGTTTATAAGCATTACTAATAACTATCTAAACCAAAAATAGAGTTTGAGTGAACTTACATAGTCTTCAAGATAACAATATCTTAATAGGTCATTCCACTCCTTTGGGAATTTATCTTTTACATCTCCGCTGTCGGGTGTGTTATTCTTTTTCTTAGAAACCCACAGTTTCTTTAATAGGTATGTACTTAACAGTATTGAAGTGGCAGTTGCTGCAACTTTAACACTCAAATTACTATCCATTAATTTTAATATTAAAAATATCTAAATATTTATATATTATTAAAACAACAACTACAATAATAACAAACAACAATAACAATAGGAATAATAAAAATGACAAATCGATACTTGCATTTTATTGTTTTTAAAGTAATTATTAAAATAGTGTAAAATACGAATAAATGCCAACAAACAGGGAAGAGTGTTATAAATTAAATTAAAATTTATTCATTGAATTTTTCTAAAAGTTTGAACAGGAATCAAAGAATCAAAGTTCTGTTAAAAATATTAATAAAAATGACAGATAGACGGTCTTAGTCAGATTAGTTAATGAAACAAGAATCTTTGTTTTCATTATTATTATTATAACATTATTATTATGTTATCTCATGTGTCTGAATAATGTATAACCGGTAGTGATGAATGATGAAGTTGGAGGAGTATTCTCAGGTGTTGCTTTTCAAATGAGATTTTAAGAACTTCTTTACACCACTGATCGATTTCTTCGTAGCTGTATATAGGAGATGTGTTTTTGATGTTCTTTGATTGATTGCTTTCTGATTTAGGTCTGGCATTTCTTTTTGACTTTAAATAAATCATATCTTCGTCGTTCAACTTACATTCAGTGCGGTTGGCATAGAGCCATTTGGCTATGTCTAGATATTGTCCTGAGAGTGCCAGCCAAATCGAATTGCTGTTGCAGCCTTCAGTCCGATTAGCATGGAGCCACTCTATTACTTCGAGATATCCAAATTGTGCAGCATTGCTCATTGCATTGTAAGAACGGCATTCGGTGTGATTGTAGTGCAGAAAATTTATAATCTCTAAATGGCCACAAGCCGCAGCAACATCAATGGCATCTTCCGTGCATCCCTCAGTTCGATTGTAGTGCAGGAATTGTACCAATTCCAGATTGCCAGAAACAACGGCTTTGGTCATGGTTTCTTGGCTGAACCCGTCGCAACCTTGCTGGTGTAAAAATCTAATGATGTCCAGATGACCATTGCTCGCTGTCATATCTAATGCACTTCTGGTACATCTCTCCGTCGTATTATTGTGCAGCCATTCCACCACATCAAGATGTCCATTCATAGCTGCACCTCTCATTGCTTTGTTAGTACATCCTTCTGATCTATTCTGATGCAGCCACTTGATAATATCTAGCTGCCCTGTTTCCGCTGCTATATCAATCGAAGCCGGTGAATGCCCCATATTGTTGTAGTGTAGATACTTTAGCATTTCAAAGTTCTTGAGAGACACTGCTTTATCCATCAGTGGCGCACTGAAGTTGTAGGAGACTTTACCATGTTGATGATTCAGATTCTTAAGATATTCTAGCATATTTATATTTTCTTGGACGACGGCGACAACAAAGAGGTTACTATGTCTACACTCGCTCTCTTTGCCCGCCAAAAGCACCTCAATCATATCTACTCTACCTACACGAACAGCAGACTCAAGAGCACGTCTGATGTACTTTACCTCAACCTGATCCTGACCGACTGCATCATAGAGATATTGCACCATCTCAATGCTTCCGGAGAGGGGTGACATTTGAAAATGCATTCTGGTAGTTCCACTTGATATTAGGAATACTGCAAAGGTACTTTACAATTTCAATGGTACTGTATTGCGCTGCATCCGACAGCACATCAACCCCATTGGGATACTGACAAAGATGTGTTTGCGCCTTGCTCTATGATATACTGCACCACGTCGAGACACTTTGACATGACAGCGCAGCTCATCACAATATATCCCTGTCTCTTGTCATAAAATGAATCGAACTAGAAGTTGACTTAAAGTAGTTTCTTCAAGAGGTCCAAGTATCCATTGCCAGCAAGCACATGTGGAGTACCAAGCATTTGATTCCACGAAAACTTTCTCTTTTTCTGATCAAGTGATTTAACATGATCAAATATCAAACCTGTTAAGTACAACATTATTAAACAACAATCTAAACTTTTTAATATCCATTTTTAGTAATATTAATATATAAATCAGTAGCAAATAAAGAATGTTTTGAATAAAAATAAAAAATTAAAAGTGTTAGATTTGTAATTGTCTTTTTCAAAGTCATCATCACTCTCTATGTTTGGAAACTATGTGCTTCATAGTTATTGCTAACTGAGTAGGATCTTAAACCAGGATAATAATGATGATATCTTAGTGAACACATTGATTTAGCGAGGATCCAACCACATCAAAGTGACAGGTAACTTTAAAAATGTCAAATTGATCACTGAGGATGATTTTAGACACTCTGGTGCAAATGGGGAATTGAAATGTTCTGGATCGTAATGCGTGTGGTGAAATTGGGGTAAAAAGTTTGTTAGTTTAAAATTTTGGTGGTGAAATTGGGGAATTGGGCTACTTTTTTGATTCCCAAATTTCACTAACTGATTTACTGATTGATGATTTTTGCAAAAAAAAAAAAAAAACAAAGAAAAAAAAGCAAAAATTGAATCAAGTAAAGATCATGAATGGTGTAAAAGTAAGTGTTTAGTGTGGTCTAAAAGTGATGATTAAAATAAATTCGAAATTGGAATATGTGTCATGTGTAGTGCAACAAGAGAACAACTAAAATAAATTAAAATTAAAATAAAATAAATTAGGTACTTGTTGACAAGGTAAAGTTAACCATGAAGAGAACCAGCAATACAACAACAACAACCCAATAACCAAAGTAAACAAATCAAATCATTTACCACTACCTCACTTACCAGTAAAAGTTATAACAATAATAATAATATATATAAAAACGAAAAGAGATATACAGGACTAATTAAAAAATATAAAACAAACAAACAGATTCCTGGTCATTTTGGTTTAAACTATATAAACACTACACATTATCGTATTATATTATTTATCAACTTTATCATACATAAATTATATTTATATAAACAAATAATAATAACAATTAAAGTTAGTTCTACTTGTGCATAGAATTATAGTAGTTGAGTTAGTCGTTGGTTGTTTATCTGGCTAGCTGACTTTATTTTGATTATTTTTAAAACTTTTTAAAATAATTAATATTAGAACCACACCAACCACAGCCGATTAATCAATTTGTGGGCTTTCGCAGTATCTCGCATCATTTCGTTGTAGTTAAGTTGTGGTCACTGATCGGTTGATTGATTGATTTTGACTGATTTTATCTATACTACAGTCTATTCAAAATCACTATATTCAACTCTTTGCCCAAACTTAAATATTAATTGAGATCGGTCCGTCATTGGTTACCGCCACTCCCACATATCTCATCGCTCTTTTTTCTTATTTACTATACCCCTAGTAGTAGTAATATTATTAGTAGGTGTCAACCTTTAACCAATAACAACAACACTATAATAATATCAAATAAAATCAAGGGTAAGCGAAAAAAACAAAATGAAAAATTAAAAATAATCATTAAATACTACTGCTACTATCTCCTAAACCACAGCGGCTGCATTTTAATTTACGACGACCAACCAAATAACTAACTTATCCTACATTCTTTCTTTCTCTCTCTTTCTTTCTTTTTACTTTTCTTCTATTTTATGATCTTCCTTTACTTGACTAACAAATATAAATTATCATTAAATTCTTGCATATATTATATCTTTATCTCTCATAACTAAAGACGACATTACATACTACTATATTGCTTTATTTTATAAGCTGAAATGAGAAATTGATAGGAGTAATTGATATTTACTTTTTTTTTATATAAATATAGACACAGATAATACAGAAAAAAACCACAAAACAAACACACACATATATATAGCCATATTTAATTTTATATTTATATCTATCAACAGTTCATTTATTTTGAAACGATTTGATTTTCATATATTTTATTTTGTACACATCGCATCATCAAGTCACACTATACAAATAATAATTTTAATATTCATAAAGTTAAATATAATAGATTATAATTAGTAGTAGTAGTAGTCATAGAAATATTAGTAACAAGTAGATTAAGAAAGTAACTTTAAGATGGAGGAAAATAGTAGTACTAGCAATGGCAATAAGCCAAAATCATTTGAAAATGTGATGGAGATCACTAAACATTTGGTCGAAAGATTAAACTCGCCAGCTATAAAATGAGAAGTTTACAAAATCACCATAATAAAAGAGAGACACCAACGATACAACAAACAAACAACAGCAGCAGCAGCACATCAGAGAAGAAAAAGAATAATATATAGATACAAAGTATATTTCAATTTTAAGTTGTATGTATTCCCCTGCCCATTCATTCATTCATTCATTGATTTGATATTGTATTTGGTTTATTAATGGTAGTTGCAAATTCAATTCTTAGATTCAAAGAAATTGATACAGATGTCCTTGTCACAATATAGATCGTTTGTAAATGATGAGAACCTGTTGACATTGTTTAAAAAGTATGGCAAATACATTGAAGTCTGGACCTCTCAAAGTGCAACCATTTCACTGTGGAGGCCCTCACCGAGATGCTTGATTTCACACCAAAATCTCAATGCTTTGAAGCTGCAGTTTTGCTCACAGTTGACCTGCGAGAACTTAGAGAGATTGTTGCAACTCAAGAAAGAGCGTTGCTCAATTAAGCACTTGGATATTAGTTTCAATTCGATGCGTTCACTGATACGCTCTCGTCTGCAGCTGAACCCCAACCTCAGCTTGATCAGCTTGATGCATTCACATATCACTGACGAGACGGTGTGACACTACTCGACAGCATCAAAAGGCAACGATTCACTATATAGTTTAAACCTCAGTTTCAATTCGATTTCCGACAGAACTATGCACTCATTGACTGAGCTGATATTCCGCAATTCCAATATCGCGAGTTGAACTCTCTCCACCAACAAGATATCCGACATAGGAATCAGCGAGTTTAGTGCCGCAATTGCCATCAACAACCATATTCAAAACACTCGATTTGAGCAGCAATTTTATTCAGGACAAGGGTGGAGTCAGCATAGCAAAGTCATTGGCAAACGACCGATCTGTTTGCAAGTTGGATCTCTCTGCAAATGATGTGGGTCCAGAGTGCGGAATCGAATTTGGCCGTTCTCTTCTCGTAAACCAAAACACTGACTTCCCTCAATTTACACAGAACAATGATGTTTGATTCCGAAGGTGGATTGGCACTTTGCCAGTCTCTTTCAACCAACCAGACACTCCAATATCTTGATCTCGGTATGAATCAGCTGGATAATGAGGTTGGTTGTGCCATCGGCGAGTCACTCAAGATAAACAAATCTTTACACACACTTATTATCAAGAGGAACCAGTTTGGTGACCAAGCCGCACATGCTATTGGTGACGCCCTCCAAACAAACCATACACTTACATCTTTGAATCTCTCTGGTAATCAAATCGGACATAAGGGTGCAAAATCAATTGCATACTCCCTTCCCGCTCAACAAGACGTTGCGTGATCTCGACCTCAGCTATAATATGATTGGAGACGCAGGTGGAAAGCTGATAGGAGAAGCACTTGGCACTAATTCCTCTCTTATCAAGCTCAACCTTCGCCGCCAACAGAATCGGACCCGAGTCATGCAAGTCTATTGCACAATCTATCCTCAATTCAACTTACAACCCAAGCGCACAACAACATATTGATCAACTTAACAGTGCTAATCTTACAGAATCAGGTGGAGTTCAAAGCCCGCCACCACCTAGTGTACAGTGTCCTATCACCCAACAAATCAATCAACAATTGTCAGCCAATATGCGTATTAGTAGTAGCCATGTTAATTGAGAGGTTTTGGCGGCAAAACAAAAGAGTCCACTCTCAGCCTCCGTTCCAAATCTCGAGCAATTTTCAAGTGGAAAGTCAACTCTCTCGAGCTTGGTGTGGCTCATACTAGATAACAACCGTGTTGGAGATGAGGGTGCAATTGCACTTTTCTCAAGTGATCTCAAACAATCCACCTCTGCAAACCATATCTCTTATGGCGAATCATATTGGAGAATCTGGTGGGTAGAAGCCATTGGTGAATCACTCAAATACAACAGCAACCTACATTCACTCACTTTAGACACTAATCGTTTAGGACCCAATGGTGCTAAGTACATATGCATGCATTGAAAAACAACAGTACACTCACACATCTTGGACTGAGCGGTTAATCACATCCAAGACCCAAGGTGGCAATATAATATCTTATATAATACAACTCTCAAATCAATTTTTCCTTGCCAACCAATGATTTTTGTGATCAACTTAAAGAAACATTAGAATCAACTCCACAATATACAGAGTCTTTTTTAAATTAAATATCAGATATCACAAATAAATCTAAATTGTGTTCATTTATATTTTATTCTCTTTTTGTTATCAACTTCATCCACAAAATCCAATCTTTGATACTCACTCCATGCATCTTCGAAACAAATACCAAGTGTATGGAAAAAACAAAAAACAAAACTAAAAATTTGTTGATTTCACTCCGGCACTTGGTAGTTCCCAAAACCAGCGTTCAAAAAACAAGATATTCTAGGTTCCACCTTTATCTATCTATTTTGGGAAATTGGTCAAACTTTGATTATTTGAGGGTTAAAAATTTTATTTATATAGTTTTTTGGATCTCTTCCAGATATTCAATTGATTTTTGACATTTTTGACATTTGTAAGGTGTTATTTGAAAAGGGTGTAGTGAACAATCATGATTCATTGACAAGATATATGACTGGATGGGTTTCATTCGAACTTATGGATCCAGTTTCAAAGATATTTTCACTAGGAATATATCTTTTAATTTTCTATAAATGATTCTAATCAATTTCTAAAACTCATTAAAAAATCAATAAAAGAAACAAATAAAAAATACAATATTCTCCATTATCTCATATTTTAAATAGATAAAATGTCAATTACAACTACTACATCAACATTTTCCAATTCATCTTGGATGGTATTGAAAGCAATAGCTATGCCAAGGATATCCATACACTTCCATTAGAATCAATTGATTTTATTAAAAATAAGTTTAAATTGACTCCAGAATCAAAGATTATAGAGTTATCAAGTGGCACTGCTAAATTAACAGGATTATTAGCCGGATATGGTGGATTCAATGATTTAACTGCTGTAGAGTCAAACCCAGAGTTTCGCGATGCAACAGAAGATGTACTAAGAAAAATACAAGCACAGAGACCCCGAATTAAAGTTCCAAGTCATAGACGGCACTACCAATTCCATCCCA
>RCNN01000181.1:0-38834 GCA_003667245.1 Heterostelium multicystogenum | reverse complement strand
ATAAATTGAAGGTACACTCTTGTTCTACGAATGAGTAGTATGCTTTAGTGTGTTTTCTTATTACCAACACCTTTGTAAACTTCAATTTTCTTTAGAATTTCTTTCAATAACGATGAGTAGTGATGGTAAAAATGGCGACTTGGATATGAACGATAAATTGAATGCCGATGGGTTGCATGTTATTCAGTAATATTGCTGACTGTTTTCGAACAGATCATCTATTGGATTCGTTTGAGTTAGTATATATCATTGGAATCAAAATACTAATTAATATGTACCAAATAAATAAAATATCTTTTCTTTCTAAATTAAATAAATTCTGAAATAATTGGTCCTCTATCATTTTGGAACGAATCCTCTTTGTGAAATTGGAAAGTGCATTATAAATAAAGCGTTGAAGTACTGAAAAGTTTAAATATTCGGTTGGATCATAGTGATTGAGGAACAATGAATTCGATAAAACTGTATAAATCTCTGAATTAGTCTAAGATTGCTGCTGTTGCCGTTGTTATTACTACTATTGGTCGATGACATATAAAGTTTCATACTGTCTTCCTTGGGAGTTTGATGCTGTTGTTGTTTTTGGTTTTGTTGATATGCATATTGATTCTCTAGATGTTCAAACTGTAGTTTCAATTCGGTTATTGTTTTGATGATATTTGATATTGAGAGTTTGTTGAATTGGAAAAGTGAGATTTGGTCATACGGTGTACGTGATGTAGCTGGTTTGATGTTGGAATTGGTCTCTGGGACAAAACAAAGTTGAAAGATATAATCGTTGACTAACACTTTGATGAATCGATGTATTAGGTGTAAATCATCTCTGAAGTGATTGATGTTATCGTGATAATCAGCACTCTGAAATAGAGGAGAACTTGCCAAGAAACTACCTAGATTCTTTATGTTCCAAATGAAATGATTATTATTTAAAACAACCGAGCAGTAGTCTTGAATGATAAAGAAATTCTCGGCTTCAATCTTGTGACAGTTTGGAGGTGATTTACATGTACTTTTCTTAGAAGTTGGAGATGATTTCGAATCTTTTTCTGGTTCTTTCGGGTGTTGCCGTTCCTGTTTCCACTGACGCAGATGCTGCCGTTGTTGATGATTTTTTTGGCATCAGTTTCTTTTCTTTGTAAATTGAGCATTAAGGCTCAGATTGACCTGCTCACTATCTCATAGAGCTCGTTGTGTGTTGCAGTTTTGAGTGAACGGATCGTACAATGAATTGTCGAGTTTATGTTGAAGTGTAAGCTGAAGA
Source organism: Heterostelium multicystogenum (assembly GCA_003667245.1). NCBI lineage: Eukaryota > Evosea > Eumycetozoa > Acytosteliales > Acytosteliaceae > Heterostelium > Heterostelium multicystogenum. The sequence goes on along the minus strand of RCNN01000181.1, from coordinate 37,573 downwards.
AAGTCGATTCCAGCATAAGAATGCAGTGAGTTTGATGTTGTGAAGCTGCTCATATCATCGCTGTCTCTTTGTTTTGGGGGTCTGTGGCGTCGCTTGAGACTCGAAAGATTGTCTGACGATGAGTTGAACGACCACCGACGACAGTGGCGACGACTCAACATGGCTGCCAATACTACTAGAACATTGATCAATACTGCTGTTGAGTATTGATGATGTTAAATTCGATGACATAACTATAGTATCGTTCTATATCTCACTGTTACATCTACAACCTATCTAACTATCTATATCTAAATCACTATTTGTAGTTATAACACATACATATATATATATATATATCTTATACAAAAAAAATAAAAAATATTAAAAATATTTATTTAGCTTATGTTTTATGTTTTTTTTTGTAGTGTGTTGAGTGAATGAATATGTGGGATGTGTGTTGTTTGTGGGTGTTTTGCATTATTTTTCAGACAAACACTTGTTTTTGGAAAAATAAAAAAAAACTAGAACTTGTGTTTACTTTTTCTGTTACTATGGTTAATGCTGGTTTGAGAGATTCATCCAAAAGTCCAATGCGAATCAACGATAATATACCGAAATTTTAAAAAATAAAATTTACATTATTTTTTATTTAAATATAATTAATTCTATACGTATTTTATACTATAGATAAATAATTATATGTTCATCTTGTTTTGTTTGATACAGGTTTAAACAATTAATGTTTTTGTTGTTAGTCTTGAATGTGCACAATATAATATATAGAACTATGATATAGTACTATCATAGTTGAATGGGTGTTGTGGTTTTTGCCTTAGTTTGTTTGGTTGTTGTTGTTGGTTAGTTGTTTGCTTTAACATACATATGATTACTATGATAATTGGAAAATAAAAAATAAAAAAGGTTGTTGATTGGGTCTTTACTCTAACTTTGGAGCCAAGAAAAACTCAAGTAACCCAAATCTTCAATGTTGTATTCGACGACGACTGGAGCACTGTCGGTCATCTTGATCTTGACAGTGAGGACAATGGGGTGGCCTTGGTAAAGTGGGTAAGGAACTTGAGTGAGAAGTTAAGGAAAGATTGGCTCTTTGGATTCGATGGTGACTGATTCTTCGGCCTTGGCGGAGGAGTCTGTGGTTGGTCTGACGGTGATGTTGAAGCTACCGGCGTCACCGCTGGTGGAGAACTTGACACCCTCCTTGTTGGCATGGATGGTGACGACCTCACCAAGGGTGGAGAGATCTCTACAGATTCTTTGCAATTCAGCTGATGGCATCTTGATGACGGCAGCATACTCTGTATCACGGATGGTGTATTGATCGTTACCCAACTCCAACAACTTGATTTCAAAATCTCCAACTCTGTCGCTCTCTTTATGAATCAAATTAAGTTAGTTTGATGTGTTTTATAGATGTCATTATGGGTATGTGAAACTTACTTGGTGATTCGAACAACAAGGTAAGAGTGTCTGGCTCATCACGTGCCTTCAAGGTGAGGGTGTCATCGTTACCAGCACACTTCAAAGCTTTGGAGAGAGCGTTGATGGAGAGACCCAATGAGATGGAACGCTCACAGTTGTAAGTTTCGAAACCATCGGTTCTGAGCAACAAGTTGAATGAGGGTGACATGTGCAGAGTCCATAGCCTGCAATGAGATTCCAGATGGACTGCAATCAAAGTTGGCAGACTCGACAAGATCCTTGATTGGTTCAAGAATCTTTCTTTAACAAACTAGCTTGGATTAACTTTGCTTCGAACATCTTTTATATCTATAAATTTATTATTATTATTTGTTTTTCAAATAGTCAAAATAATAGAATTAACAATCTGGGGTCAAATCTGTGAATAGTTTGTTTGGTTTGTGTGCTAAACCTTATGTTAAAATTTTGGAGGGATTTTCAAATTTTACCAAGAAATTTGAAAAAATGGCGGTATAATTAAATTTTTGAAGTTAATATTAATATGTTATAGACGTTAAAGTTATAAATTTTTATTACAGTTATATATATAATATACATTTTTTATTTTTATTTTTGAAACAATAATTTATTATTTTTAATTAGAAAATGTCGGATTCCGTGAAATTGAATGGTACTACTATCTTTTGACATACGTTCTCACAACCAAGGTGAATGTCATCAAGATATATTGAATAACAGGTACTCGAGGTGCCACAATACTCTTTGAATACCCTGCTGCCCATGAAACATTGTGCCAAACATTCATTTTCAGAGGTTGATTCTGCTTTTGTTATTGATGACCATATTAAAATAATACAATATAATAGTGATATCAATAATAATGTTTTATTATATCTTTGATTATTCATTTTTATATTATATATGTAATTTTAGTTAAATTAAATTATTTCTAAAATAGAGATATTTTTGATTATACTTAAGTAATTTTAAAATATATATTCCAATTGTATAAACTTATATTTATATGGCTTGGCTTGCTTGGTTACCTTTTAAAGTGTATTTTGTATGAAATACCAATGATAATTCATGGTCCTATTTAATTGGTAATCTAAAATAAACTCTGAAATATTAAAAAACGAATAAATACAGTAATTAACTTAATTGGTGGCAAGGTGGTTTGACGTGAACCATAGATCTCATTAGAATAATATCCATAAATTTAACTGAGTTTACAAAATATAATTACATAACAATGTAGATTAAGAACAGTATTCGTTTTATTCCCGTTATGATAGTTAACTTTCTAACTTTTCTTTAAAGTTCCAAAGTACAAGAATTATTATTGTGAAGAAATAAATTGAGAGCCATTTAATAGTGAACAAAGATCTCAGTATCCAAGAAGTTAGAATGTATCTGGTTTATTGATTTATTAATTCATAAATCCAAAGTCTATCAAAGAACCTCATAATTGTCAGAATTCTTTATATATGGTGCTTTAATGTATCAGCAATAAAGGGAGACTCATGGTTCTGCCTCAAATGTTGTTCGAATAAAAATGAATAAATCTATTAAGAATGAGATTAACGTTTTAAGACATATTGAATTTGTCCATTACATTTAATTAAAAAAATAAGATTTAACTAATTATTATTTAATTAGGTCAGAAGTTGTAAACTGCAATACTAACGATAATTAACATTATAATAATAGGTTTTCATTGAAGTTTTTGTAAATCTATTTTAAATTAATTGTGGAATGCAAATAGTGTAAGATGGAAAGTTGGTAGTTGATTGGTAATCTAATTTTGGTTTGGTAAATTCATCTATCTGGAAATCAATCCTTAGGAATACAAATTAATTAATACTAATAATTGATTAATTAATTAACAACATCGGTTCTTAGTTAACAACCACAATATATCCTGTTGTTTATTATAATAAGGAGTTGCATACTTTGGTGTATAATAAACCAAACTACCTATCTTTAAACCCATCTCGGATGCAAAGCATCATCATAATAATTACCATATATATAAAAAGTCTTTAAAATCATAAATTCTTAAGTTAGTTTAGTGAGTATTGATAGTAAAACATTGATTGGATTGATTGATTAATTGATTAATTGATTGATTGACTGACGGATTGATTAATTGATTGATGGTGTTTGAAGTTGATTAATTTCGTACCAAATAATAACACATCTTAGTTGGTGGTGTGATTTCTTATTTTTAAATAGAAGTCAGTTTTATTGATGATGGGTTATTTTGGTAAACTTCAAGAGCAGCCACCTTCGATGACAACAACTTCTCCCAAAGTAAACGCAATTGTGTGTGTTTGTTTTAAATTTATAATTCTTTTGAGAAAGGAGTTTAAGGAAGATGACAGTTAGTTAGGTATTAGGTAAGCATATAACAAGAATTGCTAGTTTGTTTGTTTCACCAAATTAATTTATAAATCAAATTTGTAAATTGATTATGATGGCGATACCACACCCCTACCTTAATTTGATGTTACTAACATACACCAATCAGGTGGAACCTATTTATTTTGATGTGTTATATCTTGAGGGATGTGGGGTGGTGGTGGTAGTGGACTTTGTATTTAAAATTGATTGGTTGATTGCTTGTTTGTGTGCTAGCTAGTTCGTATTGAAAGATTTATGAATGGAATGATCAATAAAATATTAGAGGTGTACCGATTGAATAGTATTAGATCACCACGAGCCGATCCTCACTCACTCACTCACTCACTCATTTGAAGTAAATAACTATCATTTAAAGGAAATTGGTTGTATCAGGCACAGGACGAGCTGATGTATAAGGTGGAGTACTGCTGTTACTACATATAGATATAAGAAAGAAGCAAATCGAAGCGACACTACATAAAATAAACACATATTAACTGGTTAAATTTAACTAGTTGCTGTAGATGTAGTCCTACTTCCAATGTAATGCCCAAATTATAAATAGCGTACAGGAAGTGCACTACTAGCTTACTTTACAAAGATCAATCAAGTTAGCTACTTTAAATAAACAGACATCATTAAATTACAATTATAACTATCTGTTAATTATAATAGATAACCAAACTTATTCTAAAGAAACTATTTCCACTACTAAGTTTATCCATTAATTGTTCTTTCTTGTTCTTCATTTATCGTTAGTGCTCCTTAATAAAATGATGAATAATCATATGGTAGTCCCAATAACTCCACTCCCCTACACTTCGCCAACTTTACCTAATTACAATAACACCATGTTCAATGTTCCATACTGTAGCAGCGCCGAAATCTTACCATATGACAGCCAGCAACAACAAATTCAACCAAATCATCAACCTTTCCTACAACAACAACAACTACAAAATAATCAACAACAACTACCAGAATATGACAACAATATCTGCAATCCCTTCGATAGTAATAATAATACTTATTATTATTATAATACCAACAATATTAACAATAACAACAATAATAATGATAATAATATAACTAGTATTGATGACAACAATAGCAACTTTAATAATGAGCAAATATATATAAATACAGTTAATGAGAATAGTTATGTCATTCCATCACTGAACTTGACATCGTGTTCTCCTGTTTTTGCTTGTACAAGTGGAGAAAACAACTCCCACTGGTACTACATATGCTCAGCAAAGTATGGGTTCTGTCAGTTTGACGAGCTCCTTGTCTTTTTCATTGTCAGGATCGTCTGACTCTATCAATTCACCCGATCAACTGTTGGGCAATGAAGAGAAAGGTTCATACAAAACCTATCAGTTTATTGATCTTTCTCCTCGTTCACCTCCGATTGCCAATAGCACCGACAACTACAGTCCAGACTGTATAGTTCCCAATGCACAATATCAACAACTCCTGCAACACCACAAGCAGCTTCAACAACAAATACAGCATCAACAGACAGTTGGCACACAAGTAAATTTCGATTATAATAAATGTAAATGTAAGTATAACAACATTGACAACAGCGTTCGTATCGGCTAATAAGTGACTAACCATTCTTTAGCCATGTTGATAAAGGTCGTTAAAAGAAATCTATTTGAAGTAAAGTTTAGTTTTCCTTACTCCAAGGTAGAAGAGAAGGCAGCCATCTTGATGGGTGGCGACATAACTACGCCAGAGAACTATCGTGCTTTCACAAGATTGATTCTAGATGTAAAGCTAGAATATGATAATTTCATAAAGAGATTTAATGATTCTATATTATATGTATTCGATTCGCTTTCTAAAGATGTAAGTTATTCAATTCAACGATTATTGCTATTATTTTAGATAGGTTTATATTAACCAACATTATTATTATTATTATTATTATTCTTCTTTCAATTGATAATAAAAGGCACAACGACAAATATTATATAATGCACAGACATTCTTGCAAGATCCATCTTCTATTAAGAGTGTAAGATTAAGTAATGAGTTTGAGACTTTCTTGGTCAATGTTGTAGGTAACAGCCGACCACTAAACAGAATCAATCAAGATGTACGTGAATATATATTGAACAAAGTGGTACGAGATGGTGTGTCTTTCTCAAGAAAGAGGATATACAACAACAGTGGCAAGAGAAAGTCGTGCGACTTCTATTATTACTGATTGCCAGCACCATTTTACATTACATTTGTTCTATTCTTACTCCACATAAACGGTAACACCAACCAAACCAATAAAACCAACAACTTAATTTAATTCCAACAAAGTTTTTACATCAACAAGAAACCGATGATCAGATATGTCACACACTACTGGTATATTAAATTCGATGCTCATTCAGGTGTTGCAACAGCATTTTGCAAGTTTTGATTGGTTGAAACCCCCCATTAATGATCCTCTTTTTACCTTAACAGTAAAAATTGGTGTGTTGCTAAAAAAATTCAGGTTAGGAGGGGTAGGTCACATAATCACAAAGAGTTAGAATTTGAGTAGAATGGGGGAGGCTGAATTTGTGGATGAAATTTTGAGTGTGCAATTGGTGGCCGACTTATGATTAACATATGAAGAAAGTTGAAATATGAGGTTGATGCTTTTATTGAAATCAAAAAATTAAATCTAAATCTTGATTTGATTTCCTTGCATTTAATATTGAACATACTTGCATAGTTCACACATTTTTGACAAAAACTGAAAACTATTTGTTTTTTGACTGATCAGAACAGTTGATGCTTCTCGTGAAATTAATTCAAAAAACTAAAGATAATGTATGAGTGAACCAATCGAGTTTTAATGGATTGATTTGATGGATGGATGGATTGTTTTCATACATATTTAAAAAAAACAAACAAAACATCAAAGACCAATTCCTCCAATCAACAACAACATCATAAACCACAATAACCAATTAAATACCGCAAGAAGTACCGCCAAATCAATTTCTTTCTTAAATTCTTTATTCATTAATACTAACTAATTATATATATCTATCTATCTATTAATTTATTGTCAAAATCAACATAGCAACAACACACAATCAAACACAACACACATTTAAATTTGTAACTATTTATACTTACAAACACATAAATAATCAAATATTTAATTCTCTATTATAAATATATTTCAAAATATTCTATTTTCACATAATTGATCAAATTTGATTATCTCATAATTACATTCCAACAAATTTGTTTTTGTTTTCGAATCGATTTACATTTATTTTCTCATCGAAAATGAAATTTATATCTGCTATTTTATTGGTTTTAATTATACAAATCTCGATTCAGGTCGTTTATTCCAGTCATGATTGTCCTCACTGTCTTGATGTCGACGACTCTTGCAATCCTTCAGATATAAATACCGTTTGCAACAAGGGCACCTACTGCTCGCCAATTTCCAAAACTTGTAAAATTTCAGTTCCAGAAAATGGAACTTGCACTTCAGATCTGGAATGCGAAGAGACTCTCGGTTGTATAAATTCTACTTGTTTACAAACTAAATATTTGAGGTAAATATTAAAATAATATATAATTAAACATTGGTACTAATTTTTAATAAAGTCAGACAGAAATATGCACTGAGGATCACCAATGTGTAGACACTATTCGTTGTCTACCATTCTCATGTGGTCAGACATGTAATAAAGCATGTAACATATTTTATATGAATCCTATGTTTTGTAATTACACCATTAATCAATGCCAGTTTCCATTTGTTTGTGCTAATGGAACATGTAAAACTGCTAAAAATGATGGTGAAAGCTGTAACTTCTCTGGCGAGTGCCAGCCATACAGCACATGCTATAATAAAACCTGTCAGCCAGCCTATTCAATGGATGAGGGTCAAAATTGTACATCTGAGTACAGTTGCGATATAACTAAAAATTTAATTGTAAGTAATTATAAAAATAATTAATAATAATTTAAATCTAATGTTTGTAACATTTGTGATAATTAGTGTTCCAAAGATACTGGAACTTGCATAAAAGATCCTATCATTGCCAAATTCCCTTGTAGTAACCCAGCTAATGTAGCTTTGAAGAAAGAATTGTTTGGTCAATTAGAATCATGTAGAATCTATCATCAATGTCAAGTTGTACAGCACAACGCTAAAAATTCTTGTATCTACAAAGGTTGCAAGGATATTATTGAAAAACTTAAAAGTGTGACCGAAATGTGTATGAAAGTAGAGGTCACTTCCGATTCAAATTCCCAAGGTGTAACAAATGTTCACTTAATAATTGCTTTTTTAATTATTGCTTTTTTACTTTAATTTATTAATAAATATAAACTTTTTTACTATAATTAGGATATCTATGATTTAATTAAAGTTTATTGAAATGAAATATATTTAGTTTGCCGGTTTGCATGGAAGTATACTCTTATCCAAATCATTAGAGATTCTTGTGTTGACTTTTCCAAGAGTCAGTGGGAAGTTAAAGTTGGTGTTAATGAATTGGGTTTTAATTGGACGGACTAACTTTGAGTAATTGAATTCTTTTGTTGGAATAAAGTCACCATCGATTTGAGGTCTAAGTATAAAACATTCAGTCAAAGAATGTTTATCTAATTTAGCATATCCATTTTTGGTTGCTTTATATCCGTTTGGAATTTGGACTGAAATTTTGTATCTTCCAGGTGTAAGGTTATCAAAGAAATATTCACCATTAAAATTAGAAAACTCAGTACCAATGAGTCCGTTAGTATCGGAATTAAAAATAGATAATTCGATGTCTGATAATGGGATATCGATGGATTCTGTAAATACACCATCATCATCAATATCATGGAAGACCTTACTACCTATGGCAAATTTACTATATTCATCACTTAGAATCATTCCAGCAGATACTGTGCCCATGTTAATGTTGACATGTTGTTGTCTAGAATGGAATTTCCAATACATGCTATTGTAACCTGGTTTCTTCAATGATATTACTTCTGTTTTACCACCCATATCTGGCCAACTATCAACCATATATTTTTTATGATTCAATGATTTGGTTGTCCACTTATTCAAAGTAGGTTTATTACCAAATTTTATATAGTAGTCTCCTTCTTTGATATTTTCGATAACTGCTCTTCCAAGTTGGTCGGTTTTAACTACTGGAATAGGATGTCCATTGAATCCTATTGCAGGCTCATTAGTTCTTGCATTATAAAGTGTGACCGAAATACTTTTTCCACTAAATGGCTCGTCACCATCTAAAAATTCATAATGACCATCTTTGTTCTTGTCTACCCAAAGGAAAATATCGATGTTAAATGAAGCATTGGTACTTCTTATAATTTCGTATTCATCTATTTTTTCTTCACAATTTAATCCATATATAAAAAACTAATAGCAATAATAATACTATAAACTAATAATTTCATTTCTATATAGATAACAATGGATATTTCTAAATTAAGAACTGATCAATCAATAAATGAAATATCTTCACAAAAATGGATATTTGTTTTGAAATGAAATTAACAATTTTTATCATTTGAACAACTTTTTGTTAATTTCATTAGTCAAAGAAAAATAATCAAAACCACACCCAACCACTTTTTTTGCATATTGTGGTGTCTAATTACCAAATTATCATGAACCAACTTATCTTTTAATAAATAAAATTAGAATTTATTGAATAGATAATTTAGTTAAATATCACCTATGATAATAGCCAGAGCATCATCAATAGATCTATTTAAATCTGAGATTGTTTGCTCTTCCTCAGACTTAACTGGTATTGATATCTCATCGTCTGTCTTGGTTCTTTGATCGGTTTCAATGTTGATGATTTCATTTAATGTAGATTGTATGGCTTCGCTCTTCTCTTCTTCTTGAGTTTTGTTATTCTCTTGATTCAAAATTTCATCTAATTCTGTAATGATATTTTTGAATAAAGTTGAATGACCAATGGATTTCTTTTCGATATCAGCCTGATTAGTTTTAACTATATCAATCATTGGGGCTTCATCTTGTGTATCTATATCGGCTTTAGTATTTAATGGTTCTGGTATCAAATGGATGCTCGATGCAATATCTATACCAATTGATTGAAGGTCGATGTTTGAGTTTATTGGAGTAGGAGTGTGTCTTTCTTCCATTTTTTGTTCAATCTTAGGATAAAGAGTAACTTTTTCATTTTCAATCAGGTCATTAACTATAATGGGAGTTGATTCTCTTGTTGGATTAGGTGTAGATTGAGGAGTAGAATCCAAAGAAATTGGGATGGAATCTATCAGTTTGACAATCGATGTGCAACTCTTTAAATTTTGTTGGAACTCTTCTTTTGGCAATATTTTTGATTCATTGGGAGCTATAGTAGTTATGGCTGTTTCTACATCTTGGACTTCATTCGATGGCAGTTCTTTCTTTGATGATAGTTTTCTTTTATAATATACAAACAAAGTCATTCCAACCCCTGCTAAAATAGTAACAAATATTATAGGAAAAAGAATCCAGTATAATCCATCTGAAAAAGATTGTACAAATTCTAATAAAAGAACCAAATTTAATATTCCATTATAAAGCAAAAATTAAATCTAGTACATACGATCAAAAATAAATTTAATATATATATAAGATAGACCTAATAAACTAAAAAGTCCCATTTTTCTAAAATAGTTTTAAATTTTCTTTAGGATACTAATTTATTTTAAAATATATTGAAATAATTATTTATGGATTTAAAAAAAAATATAGATAAATTTTAAAAGTTTTCATTCATGAATGTGAAGTAAACAAACACATCACTCACTTACTCACTACAAAAAGGAATGAAATATTCACATAGCGGTGTTTGTGTTGGTTTTCGACAACTTTTTGATTAATTCTCCAAACAATCCATTACCACTCAATCAACACTTTAATGCTTTTTGATTAATTTTTTTTCACTAAAATATATAGATTAGATAGATTTATATTTTTGTTATATATCTAATATATATATATATTATAAATTGTTTAGAAGAATATTTTATTATTATTATTATTATAATAATATATTATTTCTATTGCCACGTGAAAAAGGTATTTTGGTATTGGTATTTGGATCCTCTTTGACAAACTCTAGCTTTCCTTCTGGTGTGTAGTGGGCAAATATTTGGACGATCTCGTTGGTTGGCATGTCTTCAAATGCTTCGTCGTAGGAAACTACGTTGATACCCAAGTCGATCAACATGAACTTTCTGCCAAGAAGCGATGTGCTATTTGGTAGTTGTACAGCGTTGTAGTATCGTGATCCCTCTTGCTCCAGATACTTGTAGGTCCATGTGATCATACTGTCTTTCTGGATTTTTTTGATCTGCTTGATGTTTCTGTTGAGTGGTTCGACAATTTGGTCGAGGTAGTGTTGCTGATAGAAGGGGGATTTGTGGGCTACCATGTTTTTGATCTGTCTGTGCACCAAAATGTCAGAGTAACGTCTGATTGGCGAGGTTGCCCATGTGTAGTGATCTATTCCAAGACCGAAATGCGATGACTCGCTTGTTGAGATGGATGCGCTGGTCATGTAGGTTGTTGTTTCGAATGCAAGTGCCAGTGGATGGTACTTCTCAAAGTATTCAGAGTTGAAACCTGAAAAATCGGATTTCTTCTGAGTTCTAAATGGGATTGGCAATGAACTCTGAGCTGCAAAACGTGCAGCAACATAGTTGGCACTAATCATCAGCTCTGATACAATAACATTGGATTTCGAATTGAGATTTGGTGGAGTCATCACAATTTTGTCATTTTCAATAGTTATCTCTGGACGCGGCAGCATCACTTCCATTGCGTTGGCACTACGCTTTTGCTGTCTAAGTTTTAGCACGCTCATATAAATAGTCCAACATCTTCTGTTGTTTCTCTGTGAATGAGTGGTCGCTTTCTCTATTCAAATATGAGTCCACTTCTTGGTAGTTTGTCTTTCTGATATTTTCAACGGTCGATGTGAATATCTCACCTTCTCCAATGTCACCGTTGTCGTCAATCTTGAATTTTAAATGATACGCATTGGTTCACTCTGTTTGGCTCCAACGAAAGATTCATTGTCATTTCTGACGGCAACATAAAATGAGTCTTCATAGGGAAGTAGATTGACGATGATTTAAGCTGACCCCAAGAGTCAGAGGCGCTGAATGGATCGATAACTGACGAGACATCAGCAATATGTACAATACAATAAACATCGTCACCTTCTCTAACCAAACCAACAGAGTCGTCGACATCCTTTGTAGTCTTTGAATCGATGGTAAATGATTCCTCAACAATTCTCCTAGGTGGAGGTGGAGGTAAGATTGTGCCGGTTGCGGAATGGATTTAATCTTCAACAATCCTGAGTTTTCAATTGAAAAATTGGTATGAGACTTCAATTTGGACTCAATTGGTATATAGTTCTTTCCAACAAAAATGTTTGATAATATCTCTTTGATTTGCTTGTCTGTAGTTTCATATTGCATTAGTTGTCTTTGTTTAATTTGAGAAATGATCATTGTACATACTTGATTCCGAATGGAGTGATAAGATTGTTCTTTATGATGGCGCCAAACTCTTGTTGAATGTGTAATGTTGAGCTTCCTGGATGATTGTGATGATATCGTTGAAGATAGCTTTCAATTTGTCGTGTAGTTTATATCTGGCTGGAGCATCTCCTTTTTGGTAGATCACTTTGAAGTCCTGATGATTTACAATAGTCGGAACAGAGTCCTCATTGATAAGGAACATCGCTAGCCTTGGAACGGTGTATCCATTTTCAGCCAGTGTTTTGAATATATATTTTAATGCCATCTTGTTCTCGATAGAGTCCCTTTTGAGAGATGTCATCAGTCGCTGCAGTTTTTGTGAACGGTACTCTGAAACACATGCAAAGTGCTGATGATCAATCAGCGTGAATTTGGTAGATTTGTAGGCAACGAATTGATAGGTGTTGAGCAAGTAGAATATTTCCAGCAGCAGTGGGCTGGCACTTGCCTGCTCAATGATTTGTTGTTGCATTTTCATGGTTGGCGAGTAGACGGCTTTTGCCAGCTCGACGACTGGGATGACGTCATAGTGCGACTGGTCGGGGCTCCACACCTTTCTCTCGTAGTATCCATTGCCGCCATATGGCTTGGAAAATCGATTGTATAAGATGTCGGAGGGAATCAGCTTGGCTCTATTGGTGTAGTTTGCAAACTGAAACATGAAATGCACCACTTTTTCAAAAGTATGATAGAGTGGGTGCTGTGAAACTGACACAATTTCTGATTGATCTGATGAGGCCTGTTGTGGCTTACGCTTGCCGTTTTGTGATGATTGTTGCTGTTCTGGATCGTAGGGCATAAGCTCCAGCTCGCGGTCCATGTAGTCGATGAATTGGTGCAGACTCGCCACCAGCTTTTCGTTCGACAAGGGAATCGTCATGACATGTGCGTGCTTGGAGAGATTGAACTTGTTCTTGGCGTTGATCACAGTGTACCCGTTACTGATGAGGCCACTGACCATTGCCACTTCCAAACAGTTGTATTTATCCGAGAAGTATATGATGATGTCATTGACTTTGGGGGTGAGCAAAACATCAAACATCTTTCTATTTGCACCCTTCTCTTGCAACATCATTTGCTCCAGCTGCTTAGCACCATCCATATCCGGATCAATTTGCTGTTGAGCATCAATCCTAACACTACCACTATGCTCAGCAGCAGCAGCAGCAGTACTTCCACTCTTTAGTCGTTTTAATAATTGAATTAAATTGTCATTGGAATAGTGTTTTGCTATTTCATTGGTAAATGAAGCTGCTGTTGAAAGTTGTTGTGGTTGTTGTTGTTGGCGCTGTTGCAAGTGTTGAGTCGTATAATTTAGAGTATCATTAGATGTCGACTTCAATATATTATTACCACCATTCAAATGTTCATTCAATATATTTGCAATATTTCTATTTGTGGCATTAGCATTAGCATTGGTGTTACAATAAGATTTGCTGCCATTGGTATTGGTATATTTAGTATTGTTACAACTGCTACTTAAATTTAATAAACATCTCGAATGACTACTAATTTTAGAGCTATTTATAACATTTAAAAACATATTATTATAAAGTTTTTGTTAATGGTGTTGTTGTTGTTATTATTGTTGTTGTATTTTGTTGTTATATTCTTTTTAAAATATGTATAGGTTGTTGTATCAATGAACAAATCATACATATAATTAAAGATAACAATAAAATAAACTTAATAATAATAAATATATTCTTGCAATTTAACGTTACACATAATTTATGAATGTCGTCGTCCAATTTGATTTTGAATTTTTTGATTTTATTCGTTTTTTTGCAATTTGTGTGTGTTTTCTATTGCTGTTTTATGAAACTATGAATGATCAGTGGATTAGGTTGTCCTTTTTGCAAAATTAAGTGATCATTTCCATTATTTAATATATATCATTCATATCGATCAGTTAAGTGCACCAGCGTAGTTAGTGGATCGAAAGAATTTGACTACTGCTTACAAAGATATATATATATAGATAGATAGACAACAGATAAAGAATGAGTGGAGCAACAGGTGCATTATTAAAGATCAATGCTGAAGCATTGCTAAAGTATTCAACACCACAGCGTACAGCAACAGGATGGAATAGACCAAAGATTTCAGGAAGACAACTCAATGTATTAAAAAAGAAAGTCGAACGTGATATGGGTATGGAGTGGCCACTAGCAGAGCCAGAGAAGAAACCACTCCCAGAGAGACCATCAAAATTAACTATTTTACAGAGAACACAACCATTAAGGTAATACCGTCAGCATCATCAATCAACTCAATGCAACAGATAGATCAGTCAACTTAGTAACAAGCATTTTGTTCGATAAACCAATCAATCATTAATCAGTCTGAGTGATATATATATATAGAAATGAAATAGTCAATAATAACTAACATAGTTGATATTTGAAACATATGTAGAGAAAAGAAGATTGCTGAAGCATTAAAGAACATGCCAAAGTTATTGGCAGATAAGATGAAGGCAGCTAGAGATAAGAAGAAGAAGGAGACTGAAAACTCAATCACTGCATTGATTCCAGGTTTTGTAAAAGGTGGTCCATACCCAAGTCATTATACAGGTGAAATCGCTCGTCTTAAGAAACAGGCTGCCATAGAGAAAGAAAAGAAGATTGCAGATTTCATTGCTCAAGCATCAAAGAAAGGAAAAGGTGGAAAAGCAGGAAAGAAATAAACAATTTTAGATTATATATATAAATAGATAGGATGTTCAAGAATTAATTACAACCAGTTTATTGGATCTTAACGTCGACTTTGAAGTTAATAGTATTTTCTTTCATTCTCGAGGAGTGATTCGACTATATCGGTTAACTGTTGATTGGTGTGTTCACCGGTGCTTCTACTGAATTCGTAGCCGTCGACAAAAGTGATAATGGTGGGATCGGTCGTAATTTGATATTCTCCAGCCAGGATAGGGCAGCTCTTGAAGGTGGCTCTTGCAAACTTAACCTTAGTATTGTAAGTATGATTCAGCTCATCGATAAACTGGCTCATTGGTGTTTGAGGTTGTTCTGCTTCTGAGGAATTATTATTGTTATCTTTACCAAGACCTTGCACCAGAACTACAACAGCTGTATGATTCTGTAAAACCTCGATATCAAAATTGATATCTTCCAACTCAACGACTTTACACACGACCATTTTCCCTTATATATATATATGTGTATATCTATCTATCAAGATATGAGTTTCATACTTTTGCAAAAGATCAATATGATCTATTTAGCCTTTCCTTTATAATCACTAACTAAGAGCTAAAACAAGAGATCAATTTGGACACCTAATCTTCTTATTTGTTTCTGCCAACAACCAAAAATTTAATACCAAAATTGGTGTGGGGAGGGGGGGTGTGTGACCATCTAATCAGGTGTTGATGGTTAATGAAATGAATGCAGTTCACTGTCCAAAATTTTAATTAAACATGTATAGTAATATAATTAGAAATAGTAGATCAACAAATCAATTGAGCAATCGATTAAAACAGGTGCTACATAAGCCTAGATCTGAGGCTAATCTTGCACTGAGATTATTTGGCACAGGCAGCCACAATCAATTCCATCAAATAAATAGAAGCTCTCAACTTAGAAGCTATTTTACTTGTAATACTCTAAAGTTAAATAGTAGTAGTACTACAGATCAGAGTGATAGTAGCAATAACACTAGTAGTAATGATAGTAACAGTGGCAGACCAAATTTATTAAAGAACAAAATTACTTCATATGATATCTCATATGATGAAATTAAAAAGCTGGCTGTTGACTCTGTAAATGGTACAAGGGCAGTTAGTGATCTACCTCTAGGAACTAGTAGAACCTTTCTACCTAACTCTGACAATGTACTGGGTCTCCAATATCGTAATCAAATATTAGCTGTTTTTCTTTTGTTAGCATTGTATTACGCCTACAGTATGTTGATGCAGCGCAGTGATTAATGTTCTATTGTTATTATACTATAGATTAATAACAGTGGAACAAATGTAGTAGTAGAGGTACTGACTAATCAATCATATTATTATTATGTTTATTAGATGAAGAATATAGTTTTGGATTCTATGAGAGTCATGAGGAGTTACAGAAGAATCTTACACTGGTGATTGAATATCTGAGTGAGCTATCGAAACAGGAAAATTCAGATCAAGTCGAAGCCGAACTAAGAGGAGCATTTAATAAAAATGACGAATCCGTAATTCTACGTCATAAAGTCTTGGGCACCCTTCAACGTACTCATTATGGACACTCGCAGCCAGAAACTCTAGAAAATATTGAGAATCTACTTAATATTTATGTGGAATTCTCCAAGCATTTGAAGCCAAATCATCCAAGGATGTCCGAGCTAATGATAGTACTCGAAATCATGCTCTGTGAATTGATTTCAGATTCCAAAAGCAGTAAGTAATCATCTGTCGCGGCGATTCGTTTGAAAGATCAGTTGGTTTATTTATTGATACATTTCATTTATTATAATATAGATGATAAAGTTATACCGATGTTATCCAAGTTGGCTTTTGATCAGACACTTTCCAATGAAACAAGAATCAAGTTTGCCAAGATTCTCAGTCTGATGGCCAAAAACAAATCCAACTGGGAGTTGTTGGCGGAAAATAAGGTTGTTTCGCTGTTTCTTTGGGTTGCCGAAAACAAAACTAGAACAACTGGGTCACTCAGTCACTTTTACTATCCCCTCGATGATATCGTTCACCATGTCAATACATCGAATCTTATCAAACATCGACGAGGATGAGCGTCGACTTATAGAGCGATGCGCCACTATCGATCCCTATGTAACAAAGCAATGGTTTGGAAAGCTGTTGGAATTTTCGTGTGCCACACTGGCCAGTGTGACCTCAGCATCGCCTTTGGGTCTCTTTATAGTTGCCGCTATAATGAAGCTGAATGATTCCTTCGTGAATAGATTAAAATTTCCCCTGAAGTCCAACGATAAAAAAGAAAGACTCCTCCAAAGCACTGTCTCAATCTTTATTCCACTGGCCGGACTGTGTGCAGCGGCCTTCAGATTCACTACAGTCGTACCTCCTTTGCTTGGTTATCTTATTGGACTAAGTTTAAATTCAAATTCTCTAGAGATCACTAAACCCTATCTATCTGTAGCGAAGGAATTTAATCGTGGTGGAAACAGAAAAGGTGAGCCCCACAAAGATGATGAAACCATAGATATTTAATTAAGCATGCAACACCTGTTCAAGTAAGCTTTTTAAATTGGTTAGAAGATTCATTCAATAAATGTGTATCCATAGAGTTATGATGATCCAAAATGGTACCAAATATATATATATATATTTACAAGATATAATTTATTTCATTCTAAACAATCAGGAATATGGTGACTGTTAGAACCAACACTAATATTGGATAGAGATTGGAAAGTTGGTAGACATTAACATTTGAGACTCCACTGGAGTTGTCACCGTTGGAACAGGTCGAAGTTTTTCCAAATATACAATTGCTACATTGAAGATTGGCAATCAAAGATGAATTGATGTTAAATATACAATCGCCATAGCTTTTGTAGGTATGTATAGAGTAGTTGCTATGGTTGAGCATTTTGTAGGATGTCCAGAGTCCAGTAAGATCCCCTGTGCAAGGGGAATAGTCTCTCATACATGTCTCTGATAGGATGTCCACACAATATTTGGTTCCATTTTTCGCTTGGCAAATCGGTATGACCTTTCCTTTGTCATCACACTGAACACAGCTACTTATGATGGTATGTCCAGAGCTAATACAGTAGTATCCAATCCATATTATTAAGAGAATCAACATATAGGTAGTGTATTTCATTGTATTATTATTATTATTAATATTAATATGAATAGTATGTGAATGAATGAATATATGATATACTAACTTACTTGTAAACAATTTCTTAATATATATATTTGTTATTATAATCCATAAACTGGGATGTCTAAGAAATTCATTAATTAATTTCCTTTTTAGGAGAATAATGATCAATTGAGATTATAACAATTTTTATTTTGGCATTGGATACTATTTTAGATACACTGCTTATTGATTAAATAATATCAGATTGTTTTTATAGTGAAGCTAATACTATTACCAATGATGAAAGTGCAATGAATGATGGTGTTAATTTAATACCTGAACCAGTAGTTGTAGTAGATGAAGTGGTTGAATCTGCAGTGGTTGTAGCTTCATTTGTTGTAGAAGAGGTAGCAGTGGTTGAACCAGCAGTAGTAGTAGTAGCACTTGATGATATTGGACTAGATGATTGACTAGATGTCTCTGCAGAACCAGTTGCTGTAGACTCTGAACCAGTTGATTGTGATCCAGTTGACTGAGATCCAGTTGATTGAGATCCAGATGATTGAGATCCAGTTGATTGTGTTCCGGTTGATTGATCACCAGTAGTATAAGAACCAGTAGTTTGAGAACCAGTAGTCTGTACTCCAGTAGTATGAGAACCAGTTGATTGAGAACCAGTTGAAGTTTGAACACCAGTTGGAACAACACCAGTATTTACACCAACTGTTTGTACTCCAGTAGTTTGAGCACCAGTAGTCTGTACTCCAGTAGTATGAGAACCAGTTGATTGAGAACCAGTTGAAGTTTGAATACCAGTTGGAACTACTCCAGTGTTAACACCAACAGTTTGGACACCGGTGGTATGAGATCCTGTGGTTTGACCTGCTGATGTTTGAGATCCTGTTGATTGAGAACTACCGGAGGAGGTTTGTACTCCCGTTGGAACTACTCCAGTGTTAACACCAACAGTTTGGATACCACTATTACCATCTGACATTACACCAGTATGGACGTAAGTTGAGTGTGATCCAGTGGTAGTATGTGGAGCATTATTACATCCATAATCATGATTGGCGGAAATTAATCCAACCAACAATACAATTAAAGACAAAGCATAAAACAATTTCATTTTATTAATTTATAATTTCTCTTTATATAAATAAAATTTAGTAATTTAAATATAATTATTAATTATAATTTCCAAAATTAGTACAAATTAAAATGGATATAAACAATTTATAAGTTTGTAATCCATGAATTAATAATTCTATTTTTCAAATAAATAAAAATAATAATAACTGATTATTAATATTAAATATCTAATCGAACTAACAAAATGGTTGGTTCAAGATTGAAAGAATATAAAATCTTTGGAACTGGTGTAATATCATTGATTTCACAGCCTGTTCATTTGGTGGGTGGTCTCACAAAAATAAATCTGTAAGCTAACTACACACTGAGTAATTAGAAATTCATGCATATGGTAATTTTAACAATGACGAATCCTAACCAACAACAATAACTTCTTTGTTTTAGAGGTTATATATTACCTATAAAATTAAAATTCGCCAAATTTTACTCTTTTACATTTATGTTAACTGTCAATGTTCATTCTTTTCCCTTCCATCATCATTGAACAGTGATCTTGTATATTCCATTAAGACTCGTTTTAATTGTAATATTTCTATACTCTACCACCATACATACATTCTTACCAACTACTATCTTCACAAATATTTGTAAGAATCTGTTGTTGTGTTGTTAGATTTAGGTGTTTCAAGTAAATAAATATTAATAGGTACTTTTACACTTTTTGACTTGTACAAATATTATTTAATAGTTAGAGTTATATTATCCTATTGTTTGATACCCCTGTTGTTGGTTGAATGTCTCTTTCTTAGCATTTCTCAAAAGAATTTTGTCGATATTGGTTTCATCGTGGATATTATAACGTATTCCTTTACTTGTAATTGTTGGTCCTACTTTGACTTCGATTTGCGTGATTCTCTTGTCTATTTCATTGAGATTGTATCTAGTGCAAACTGACTTGATGTTGATCATTCTGTACTCAAACCATCAATCTTGGTCTCGATTCTTTTGATGATGGTGTAGACTTGGCCCTTGGTGGAGTTCATTTCAATTAAAGTTGAGAGAAATGGTCTTCTTGGTTGATGCCTCTACAACAGAGTTATCCTTGTTGTTCATTTCTTCAAGCAGATACTCAATCTTTCTCTGACCGACAAGCAACTGTTTATGCAAGTGGTAGTGATATTTTGATTTACAATTGTAAATTATACAATTTCCAAGGAGTGTGATAGATGAGCAAAGTCTGTTATAGTTCGCAGTGTACATCCATATTTTTTAAATTTGGTATAGAGCAACTTGTTTACCAATTGGCATCAAATGACAATATTCTTGTTATGAACAGCACCATGGAGTTACTTGCTCAAAGTGAACCTATTCTTAGTCCTTACACCTATTGGACTTTCAAAATCAGAGGACTTAAAGATCACCTCAAATCATTTCTCACTCCAAATGATTACCTCAACTTGGAATTGTCTCTCATTGGACATGGACAGTTTGTTGATGAAGAAAGATACGTTTATGATAAATCCAACTTTGATAAATTATACTCAGATTATATTGTTATTGAATAAAATACACATTTATTATTATATACCATTGTAGCATTTTATATTTTATTTACTTCTGGTTTTAATTACAGTATTCTGAATTTTAATTATTAATACTATTATTATAAGTAAAGATTTATCTTTTCAATAGTTTGTGTTGATCATGAAGCAATTGCTGGTTTTTTATACATTTCCTTAATTTCATCAATCTTTTTCTTGATGGTGGTCATCTCAGCATCAAATTCTTCACGTATTCCTTCACTCTTTATTCTTGGGTCTACTTTGATTTTGATTTGATTGATTCTCTTGTCGATTTCATTGAGATCGTATCCACTACAAACTGACTTGATATTGATCACTTCTCTTTTCAAACTCTCAATCTTGATCTCGGTGCTTTTGATGAAAATGTCAACTTTGTACATTGTGTTCCTCAAATCTGTTTCGGAGTTTAGGTAATATAAAATCTCATCCATTCTCTGAGGAATCAAAAGAATTTTCTTATTCCTAGTGGTAGATGCCTCTACAACAGAGTTGTCCTTGTTGATTATCTCTTCAAGCACATATTTAACTGTTCTCTCACGTTCAACCAACTTCTTTCGCATGTGGTAGTGATATTTTGATTTACAATTACAAACTTTACATTTTCCTGAAAATGAAATCGATGAACAAAGTCTGGTATATACTGTATTTAGAGTACATCCATTTTTGCAAACTTTGTTACAGAGCATACAAATGAGATTTGTTTCCTCCGTTGGTTCGAATTCAAATCTCTTTATGACTTGGGTACCTTGGTTTAGCAGAGAACTATCTAGATCATTTACAATTTTTTTAACACGTAGTAAGTCAATTATATTATTGATGATTTCATGAAGAAGAGATGTCATGGCTTCTCTTGCTGATGCAATATCAGCGAATGATTTTGTTGATTTTGGTTCTAATTTTTTGAATACTTCCAGAAGTTCCTCAACGGTTTCCATCGAATAGTTCCAATCTAATGATCTTTGTTTTTGTTGACGAGAATTGAGAGCACTGTATTCTTGACCAAAAGCAGAGTTCTCCATGGGGAAGTTTCGACCCTTTTTTTCTACACCAGGAATTTCAAGTGACTCTAAATTAAAGATTGGTTCAGAACAGAATGTCAAGATGACAATAGTATTCTCAAATAGATCGTCTGGTAAGTTATTCTTAAGACAGGTGATGACGTATTTAAGATCTTCGGTTAGACGTGATTCTGATCCATTAATGACAAGTACAACACTGGTTAAATTAGATTGTTTGATGACAGTCTCCAAGATATTGGTGATATTGTCATCATCTTTCAATCGACCTCTGGTGTCACCAAATCCTGGAGTATCAATGAAGTTGTATGTCTCAGACTTGTGAGAGAACTTGTATATTGAACATACATTGGTTTGACTTTCACCTTGATTTTTAGTGCTATTCTCAGTTGGTTTTACATGTTCCATACAATTTTGGAGTGGGTGATGTTGGTTTGGAATTGCAATGAAAAGATTTTGAACTCCTCCCTTGAAAAAGTAATTGGCAACAGTATTTATAAATGTTGATTTACCTATTTAAATTATATAATATGATAAGAATTTATTATGAACTCCTAATTGCAACTTTGAATATACCTGATCCTGTTTTCCCGATCAACAAAATATTATGTTTCTTTTTTGGTATTGTAGATATTGTTGATATCCTTACAAGTACCTTTTCTTACAAACATTTCTGATGAGGTTTTTGGGTATAGATTAAAGAGAATATTAAACTCCAATAATAATAATAATAATGATCAATGAAATAAACAAATAAATTTTCTTTTGATCATCAATAAATGATGATGCTCTCAGTGTTTAATAAGTATATTTTCATTTCTTATTTAATAAAGTTAATCACAGTGTTTTCTGGTATTGTTGTATTTTTGGGTTCACAATGAATTGAAAGAATTTTATGGGGATCTATCACAGTCAATACACCAAATTTTTATCATGAGTTTTTGGAGGGTGATCTTTGATCAAAAGATGATCATGGTGTGTGTTTAAATATTATATCAAAAGAATTATAATTTGTTAACCTGTTTGGTATGAATAATATATACAAAATGAAATTCTTCATCATTCTTATTTAACATTTCTCATATAAATTTGTATACAAGTTTTTGTTATTTAATTATACTCATGGATAATTTAAATAAAACATTTCTAGTTGTTGGTGAAACAGGTGTTGGTATGTTATCTTTTTACTCAATCTATACTTTTGTAATTAACTTTTCAATTTTCATTCTAAAATGCTAAGGTAAATCAACTTTTATTAATACAATCGGAAACTATTTTTGTGGTGGAACTTTGAACAATTTAAAAGTCTTCATTCCAAATGAAATATATGAACAAGATATTGAGATCCAAGTGATTCCATCAGAGGTTCCTATTGGTGAAGGCAGATCTACAAAACAATTTCAAATTTACTCATTCTTGGACAAAGAAGCTGGACATACTCTCAGCTTTATTGATACTCCAGGATTTGGAAGCTTTTTAATAACTCCCGATGCTCAGCATCAGGTGATACTGGATGCTGTAAAGACATATGAACATGATCTCTGTGGTATTATCTTTTACAGTTCTATAAGAAGATCAAACAAGGTCATTCCCAATATGATTACATTCATGAAAGGTCTTCCAGAATATCTTCATTTAAACTCACTCATTGTGTACTCAAATGGCTATGAAACTGATAATGACTATCGTAAGGATGGTATCCAATGTAGATCACCTTCCAAGATTATTATGCAGAACTCTGGATTCAATCGAAAAAGTAAATCATCAGATTGGGATGCTTCAATGGAGATAATTGCTCAAGATATTCTACCATTGTTAAGAAAGATCAGGAAACCAAACAAAATCATCAAAGAAAAATCAATGATATTAGTGAGCTCCAAATACAACTCACTTTCATCAAATCAATATAGAAGTGAAACTCAATCATGTCTCATTAATAAATATGATATCCAATCAAAAACTCTTATCCTGGCCGATAATACACTTAGATCATCCATTATAAAGGCAATTCTTAAAGACCAATACAGTAATGGATATGCCATAGATTGTATTTATCTCTTTGCATTCGAAAAACTGGTTATCGATATTGATAATTATTTGTTACCGTCAAAAGAAGTGATTGTACTCGCACCAAATCACCAAAATCTTCTTGGATCAAGCTTAGATGTTGAAGTTACTCCAGTCTTCTATCTTTATAACCACATAAGAAAGAGTAAATATGATTGTATATTCCAGAATTTTGCTTTGTCCTCTGCCAATCAAAATACATGGCAACCACATCCATTCGTATTTATCGAATCAACTGTTTCAAAGTTAACAATATTGTCATTATACACATCCAATGCTTTCAATATAAAAGAGAATATTGGTGATCCTCTCCAAACTCAGAGATTTATCAACTCATTCTATATAGGAATACAGTTCAACAATTTTGATATAATCACAGAACATACATTGGATAGCATGTTGCAGAGATACAAAGACATTGATAGATATCATTTGGTTGACAATCCACAGACAATGTCAGAATCATACTTGGTATTCTATGACTTTGTTAGCAGACTTCAAGTTGCCAGATCTATTCCTTCAAATGATCCAAAACTTTCATTATTGTATTCTTGTACTCAAAGTAAAGTTTCACAATTGGAATCATTCATTCGACCACCCCCACCTATAAACAATATCAAACTGTTCATGGATGAAGTCGTTGCCAACGGAATGAAAGAGATTCAAGAAGCAGAACATCAACGTATAGTTTCACTTTGTAGAAATGAGTACGAATCATCATTGAAAGAGAAAATAGCCGAGTGTAGAGATTACCTTGAAAGAATCAATCTTTTAATCAACTCAACTTCTAATAGCTTCACAAATACCATTGATTCGGTAATTAATGATATTGAAGGAGTAATTAAATCTTCAAACAAAGATATTGCATCTCTTGAAGTGGCCCAAAGGAGGTGTAGATTCAAAATTGTCATATCTAGTGTTCTGATTGGATTGAATATAGTTTTATATGCTGGTTGCAACGTTATTCCATTTGGCAAATTAGGAATTGATATAATAGAGAAATCAATGAACTTTATCTTATCACCAGGAACAAAAGAACTATTGGAAATTGTACAAGGATTTGACAAAATAGATTTGGATCCAATCATTAAAAATGTATTATGCATGATAGAAAAGAAAAAACTATCAATCCCTGGAGATAGAAAAGAAGATGAGGCAGAAGGTGGAAAAAAAGTTTCAACATTTAAGAGATTTCAAAATGTAATCAAAAATATTGCACCAATATTTGATCAAATTAATAATATTTTTAAGAATTGTATGAAGATAAAAAAGATAAGAAAAACAATATTGAAGCTGAAAGAAGGAATAGTTTTTTTGTCAGATATTATCAAGGAGACAATACCTAAATTCTCAGATAATCTCATGGATTTTTCTTGGTCAATTAAGTCAGAGGGAAAGAGGTTTTCTAGACTCATCTGCCTCATCAAGAAAATTTCAAACCATAGAGATAGCAGACAGATACAAACAAAGTCTCAAAAACATTGGTGATTTATTGAAGTTTTTGCCGTCCAAACAAGGATACGAGAGTTTCGTTCAAATTTTTGAAGTATTGAAATTATACATTAATGTATCAATGGATATCAATGACAAGATTGAAGATTATAAAGATCACATTCAAATGATTGGATATTTGGCAAATATTTCAACAAAATCACCTATCATTGGAAAGGATCTTTTTTTGTCTTGATCTCATTTCTCAAATTAAACTACATTTGGTTATGGAAAAGTATTATCAAGGTACAAAAGGTTTCTTGCAATTTATGTTCCCATTTGGTCTCGAAGTTAGCTCAGCACTCCAATACTCCAATTGTTACCTATCTCAAGGTGATGGGGTTGTTCAAGCAATGAAGGATGATGTTAAATCTATTCAAAAAATACATCAACATTGGACTCAGTCAAATAAACAGAAATATCACTGACAATATTCTCAAACGTCAATTTGACAAACAAACACCATTCTATAGATGGACAAATGCAACTCAAGAAGGATTCATCAATAGGATTCAAGAACTGTTTGATGGTGAAGCGGTTACTTTCTATGCAGACATTGACAAAGCTCCTCAAATTTACTCTGCAACCAAGTTCCAAAGAATTCGACTTCTGATCAGTCATCCATTATTGAAGGTTAATGATATTATACAAAAATCAATGTCAGAGTTTTTCTTTGAGTTGACACACTCTGGAAAATCATACTACAGATTCAATCAAACTAAGTTTTGCATGGTGAACGATTACTGTACATTTAAATACCATTGGCATCAAATGACAATATTCTTGTAATGAACAGTACAATGGAGTTACTTGCTCAAAGTGAACCTGTTCTTAGTCCTTACACCTATTGGACTTTCAAAATCAGAGGAATTAAAGATCACCTCAAATCATTTCTCACTCCAAATGACTACTTCAACTTGGAATTGTCTCTAATTGGACATGGACAGTTTGTTGATGAAGAAAGATACGTTTATGATAAATCCAACTTTGACAAATTATACTCAGACTATATTTTTATTGAATAAAAACTTCTGGTTTTAATTACAGTATCCTGAATTTTAATTATTTATATTATTATAATAATATTATAAGTCAAGATCATCATCTTTTCAAAAGTTTGTGTTGATCATGAAAACAATTGCTGGTTTTTTATACATTTCCTTAATTTCATCAATCTTTTTCTTGATGGTGGTCATCTCAGCATCAAATTCTTCACGTATTCCTTCACACTTTAGTGTTGGGCCTACTTTGACTTCGATTTGCTTGATTCTCTTGTCGATTTCATTGAGATCGTATCCACTACAAACTGACTTGATATTGATCAACTTCTCTTTTCAAACTCTCAATATTTGTCTGGATGTTTTGGATGGTAAAGGAATCTTTTTTGACTTTGGTGTTGTCCAATTCCTTTATGTATCTAAAGGAGACAAATATCTCATCTGGATTCTCACTATTAACAATATAATTCTTGTTGGTAATAGTAGATGCCTCTATAACAGAGTTATCCTTTTTGTTCATCTCTTCAAGCACATATTTAACTGTTCTCTCACACTCAACCAACTTATAAAATGAGTGGTAGTGTTTCTTTGAATTACAATTACAAACTTTACAATTTCCTATAAATGGAATCGATGTGCAATGTATGTTGTGGACGGTATTTAAAGTACATCCGGAATGGCAAACTTTGTTACAGAGCATACAAATGAGGTTTGGCACCTCAGTTGGTTCGAATTCAATTCTCTTTATGACTTGGGTACCTAGGTTTAAGTGATAACTGTCTAGATCATTAATAATGTTATTAATACGAAGAGAGAAAATGATTAAGCTAATAGTTTCATGAAGAAGCTTGGTAATAGTTTCTCTTCCTATGGCTATGTCATAGAATAATTTTGTTGATATTGGTTCTAATTTTTTTGAATACTTCTAGAAGTTCCTCAACGGTTTCCATAGAATAGTTCCAATCTAATGATCTTTGTTTTTGTTGACGAGAATTGAGAGCACTGTATTCTTGACCAAAAGCAGAGCTCTGCACTGCGAAGTTTCGACCCTTTTCTTCGACACCAGGAATTTCAAGTGACTCTAAATTAAAGTTTGGATCAGAGCAATTTGTGAACAGACAATAGTATTCTCAAATAGATCGTCTGGTAAGTTATTCTTAAGACAGGTGATGACGTATTTAAGATCATCAGTTAGACGTGATTCTGATCCATTGATGACAAGTACAACACTGGTCAAATTAGATTGTTTGATGACAGTCTCCAAGATATTGGTGATGTTGTCATCATCTCTCAATCGGCCTCTGGTGTCACCAAATCCTGGAGTATCAATGAAGTTGTATGTCTCAGACTTGTGAGAGAACTTGTATATTGAACATACATTGGTTTGACTTTCACCTTGATTTTTAGTGCTATTCTCAGTTGGTTTTACATGTTCCATACAATTTTGGAGTGGGTGATGTTGGTTTGGAATTGCAATGAAAAGTTTTTGAACTCCTCCCTTGAAAAAGTAATTAGCAACAGTATTTATAAATGTTGATTTACCTATTTAAATAATATTATGATAAGAATTTATTATGAACTCCTAATTGCAACTTAGAATATACCTGATCCTGTTTTCCCGATCAACAAAATATTATGCTCTTTGTTAATATTATCTTCTATGTCCATGGATTTTCTTACAAAATAATTTTGGTGAATTACGATTATGAATAAAAGGATTTTAAACTAATATACCAATAATAATAATAATAATGAGCAATTAAATACAAATTTTAAGTTTGTTTTTGATCATCAATTAATTTAGATGATCTCAGTGTCTAATAATTAATTATATTTTTGTATTTTTTGGTTTTCTAACCTTTGATATTGTTAAAGAAACAAAGATTAAGAATTTCATTCTGAATACATGATCCACACCTCATTGGTTAACAAATTATTATTCTTTTGATATAATATTTAAACACACACCATGATCATCTTTTGATCAAAGATCACCCTCCAAAAGCTCATGATAAAAATTTGGTGTATTGACTCTGATAGATCCCCATAAAATTCTTTCAATTCATTGTGAACCCAAAAATACAACAATACCAGAAAACACTGTGATTAACTTTTATTAAATAAGAAATGAAAATGTAATTATTAAACACTGAGAGTATCATCATTTATTGATGATCAAAAGAAACTTTTATTTGTTTATTTGAACAGTGTTGTACTTGTCATCAATGGATCAGAATCACGTCTTAACTGATGATCTTAAATACGTCATCACCTGTCTTAAGAATAACTTACCAGACGATCTATTTGAGAATACTATTGTCATCTTGACATTCTGTTCTGAGCCAATCTTTAATTTAGAGTCACTTGAAAATTCCTGGTGTCGAAGAAAATGGTCAAAAACTTCCCCATGCAAAACTCTGCTTTGGTCAAGAATACAGTGCTCTCAATTCTCGTCAACAAAAACAAAGATCATTAGATTGGAACTATTCGATGGAAACCGTTGAGGAGCTTTCTAAAAGTATTCAAAAAATTAGAACCAAAATCAACAAAATTATTCACTGAGTTTGTCTCCTCATTCTTACACCTATTGGACTTTCAAAATCAGATGAATGAAAGATTATTTCTTACTCCAAATGATTACCTAAATTTGGATTTGTTCTAGTTGGATTTCAGTTTTTTGATGGTGAATAAACTTTTATGATAAATCCAACTTTGACAAATTATACTCAAACTCTATTGTTATTGCATAAAATTATTATTGTATCCGATTGAAGCAATTTATATTTATTCTTCCTCTTTAAATGGATCTCTTAGTGAAAACATTGGTTGATGTAAGTTCCATTTCTCAAAGAGAAGTGCATCTTCTAGTTTGTCGGTAACTGAAATTACTGAGGATTGGTCAGCGAATAGTTCTGCTAAATCGGCAGATTGCTCCTTTTCATCGGATGTGAGCTCGAAATTATTGTACAAAAAGTCAATTTCATTCATACCCAACTGGTTGTCAAAAGAGTATTTCAATGCTCCACCTTTCTTATGGTCATACCACTGTTCATAATTCTTTTGATGATATTCTTCAATTCTATCTGAAATTGCTAATTCCATTTCCTACTCCAAGAGTTAATAAACAATCAAAAACAAAAATGAACTTGATGAATACTTACTGTTGATTGTTGTAGAGTTAGTTCGCTTTGAGTAGACAGCCAAACATCATTAATATGAATTGGTACCTCCAGAAATATATCTGTTATTACTTTCATATTGTCTTTGGAAGAGGTCAGTAAAAATGGTAGGATTTGGTCCAAGTTGGTCAACTTACTTTGTCTCCATTTTCCTTGTTAGATATGGAATCAAATTCTTCATAATCTTTAAACTATACAATTTTATAAACTTTTGTTCTATTACAGAATACTTCTTAAGTATATTCTAAACGATATTAAATTGGATTAGTTTGGAATGAATAAATGCCAACATTTCGATAATGAATTAAATAATTATAACTTACAACTGCTTTTGTTGGTGTAATCACTGTAAATCTTGATGGATTGTAATTTTGAGATCTTTTGGATGATCCTCAATACACAAACAGTACTAAATATATTTCTCCAACACTTCAGCTATAAATAATATAGGATGTTATCAAACCAATATTAGTGGATTATTTAAAGTCGGTCATGTGATTTCATATTTACAATTCTTTAATTGCTCCAAACTTGATGGGTAGAATTCCTCTGACAATACATTGTTTTGTGCCATAATATATTTCTCAATTGATTCATGTGAAAGATGCTTATATAACAATACCAATCCATTCGATTCATAGATTATCTGTGTAATGTATTCAAATTGTAATATTTCTTTATGAACATGAATAAATAGCAATTAGCCAACTTCCAATATTTATGGAAAATGTATCATATGATTGATAGGTATACTTACGATTATATTTAGCAATTCTTTAGCATTAATAATAATATAGCCAACAAAGATTTAGAAATGATTTCTTTGTGTCTAAGAAAATCAACTGCTGACTGCATTGTCTCAACTAAACTTGCTGAATGTCCAGGTGATGGTGAATCTGTATAATTATAAAACAAAGATATTAGTCTAATGCTATCTATAGTAATAGACTCTATCTCGTATTTCATACCAATAACAATTTCAGACATAAGATTGATTGGACCTGTATAGCTCTTTACTCCTGGTAGTGCAGCCAAAAGCATCTTAAGGAATAGAATAATATACTTGGACAAACTATTGATATTTGAAGAATAGAATCGCTCAAACACTGAATGCTTTAGCCTATCGTCCAGCAATCTGGGAAGAAACTCTGGACCTTCCGAGCCAGCGCTGGAATGATTATTGTTTTGTAAAGCGGGAGGAATGGCGACACCTATATCGTTGTATAGCTGAGGGGGAGATACAGATTCTTCTCCAGCACACGTAGTGAGTCACCCAGTGCATTGGGCAGCTTGAACATATCATACTTCTTGTTGGCAAGAGAAGCAATGGGATTGGGTGAAGTCGAGGATGCGCCATTCGTATGAATTAGATGTGATGTGACTTTGTGTGTTTCTGCATTCCTCAAATGATGGTGAAATCTATTGGTTGCTTTGATGAAGCTGTAGACATCATAAGGTGAGGTTTTTGGTGTATCTTTAAATCAATTAACCAAGCGTTAGTAGAGAAGAAGACTCAGTCTATAGAGTTGTATTGTGATGATGCATTACTTTATAGTTGATTTGCTGCAATCTCTTTTCTTTCATTTCATTCAGTTGTTTGAATCACCAAATAGCACTATCATTGATTTCCAGAGGACAAGAAGTATCTTTTTGATAGGATAGCGATTGCCTTCAATCTCATTAAACTGTAAGGTTAGGTCGAGCATGTTGGCAATGATATCATTCTCTTCTTCGAGTTGTTGCAAGTCCTCTTGGAATGTTGGGTCATCCTGATTGGCAACTATAATATGATATATTATATTGAGCAGCAAAGACATAAGGTGATCCGCTCTCTTTGTATTGATCTTTGTGGTGTCTTATTTCCTTTAACACGATGCTGTTGCTGTTGTTGCTGTTGCTGTTGCTGTGATTCATCATTTACACTATTACTATTCGATAAACTACATCATACCTTTCGTTAGTATGTAGGAACTTAGATATAATGATATATACATCTAGAGATAGACATACTTGGATGCAAGTACTAATGATTTCAATAGAATTGATATCGCATTGGTCGATCGCATAAGCTTTGAATTGGCAATTGACATTGATGCAACATGGTCGTTATGTTGAATTTGGTCTGGCTGTTGGTTGAGAGGGTAGCTGCATCCCTGTGCAATAAACAGCAAGATTCTCACATTTGTCAAGTATCTCTGATAGTGCTCAGGAGAGCTATTAGGTGAGCATTCCAAACTAGACAAGACATTCTCTATAAAATCCAATCGATCTCTTTCACTTAAATCCGACCACTGTACACTGTCTCTCTATCTAAATATTAACTAGCTAGTTAGCTTTAAGGATGATGATAGCAGTAGTAGTAGTAGTATTTACATTTCTCTAATAGAGTATTAAAGAGGTGAGGTATATCTAGTTTTCTAAGTAAAGACAACTCAGCATAGGAATACAATTCATTGATCTCTTGCTTGTAGCTATCGGTGTCTGCAAATTGGAACGACAATGTGTTAGCATTAGCATTCGTATCGGGTACACCATTGCCATCATTGCTCTGTGTGACCGCCTCCATATTAAGAGTAAACATCACTCTCGAGTCAAATGAGTTTCAGATCAACAAGAGAACAGTTTACTTTTCCAAGCGTAAAAGCTTCTTAGATTACTTTTATATTACTTTGGATAGTTTAGTTTTTAGGACTTTTTGTTTTTTAGAAAATATCAATAATTTCAAGATGTTTCAAAACAATAACAATAGAAATAATAATACTAATACTAATACTAATAATAAGTAGTAGTAGTAGTAGTATGGTATTGTATTTACAAAGATATATATTTAATATATTGTTTAATGATAAGTGTTTAGTTTTAAAATGGAGACTATCTCTTAACTTGGTATCAAAACGATGGTTTGAATTTATGAAGGATGTTGTTGGAAACAAGTTTGTGATCTCAATGACATCGCCTGGTGACATGATTGATCATCTGCTCAATCCAAATTGTGTATTCAATGGCGTTAGAAACATTATACTGGATGTGACTTCTTATCACTTTGATAAGGAAGATGTTTGATCATCAGAACAACAAAAATGATCTATACAAACTCTTGCCAACGGTGTGCACCAACTATGATATTGCATTACGCTTCAGGTACTTTCCGCAAGCATATGTTTTCCAACCGATTGCCGATGTGATCAATCGGGTTGGCAGGCCTATTGCATTTGAAGGTACCTCAACAGCAGCGATAGAAGCAGGCTTTGATCATGCTTTAAAGAGGATAACCGTGCCAATTAGGTACTTCCCAAGCATCAATGTCACTCCTTTCAAAGACGAAGTCCATGCGATATCGATTCGAGAAAGACTATTGAAAGAACCATGCTTAGAGCGCTTAGGATGGAGTTGGAGCAAACAACAGCCAGTCTCTTTCCCAGTTTGTGCTGACACACTAAGAGAATTTCAAATCATTCTATACCATAGTGCATATGATGGTTTGATTCGATTCTTAGGATCCTGTAAGCTTCTGACAAAGGTTTCATTTTCAATACAAGATAGCGAGCTCATACCCGAGCTCCTGAGCTTCATATCGGTGACCAAGACACTGAAATCTGTTCAACTTAGTTTTGACGGTAATGATACTGTCATATCTTGGATTATTTCCAATCCTTCCGTAGAAAAGTTGAGGATCAGCCAGTCCTATTACATTGTTTACCCAGACAACTTAGAAGCCAAGGAGTTTGGTGCAGGTGCCAATAAAACATTAAAGAAATTATATGTCAGAAATTTGGAGTATTTTCATAGGCAGGAAAATAACTATCAGATACTGTTGAATCCAACCAAGTACTTTGGAGCGCAGCTAGAAGTGCTTTCGATTAGCATATTGTTACCCGCTCATTCGAATTGGTTAAATTCTGTTGACATGCAACACACTGGCTTAAAGAGAATTGAACTCCATTCTTATGCCAATCCCTCGGCAGAAGTAAGTTCTGATTTCATTCATCTTGAGAGACTTTTTATGGGCGAGAGATTGCAACATCTGACCATAGGACTATCGCTTTGTGAGGCCATCCCAAGAAATAAGATTAAACCATTTGTTCAAATGCTTGATGGATGTGCATCACTACAGACCATTGTAATTGAATTTAGAGACAAAGGTAGAAGCAAACTCAAGAGAAAGATGAACAAATCACAAAAACTATTGTTTGTCAAGTGTACATTATCCGATATATGTTGGTTATTATTATTATTACTATTCAAGAAAATATTCATCATCGACTTTGGACATCACAACATCAGCTCGTAAGAATCAGCAACCAACAGAGGACACCCAACCTACAAAGAGACAAGGAATCATCAAAAAGTCTATTTCACTCTATAAAAATAGAAAACATGATAAATCAACGCAATAACAACTATGGAGGTCTTTGATGACCAATCAATCAATTTTGGGAAAAATGTCACAACTAAGTAAAATAAGTTGAAGGCTATATTTCCTAATTAAAGTCAATAAAACTGTTAATTAAAAAAACAGCTCTGTAACTGGGTGGATGACTTCTATGATGAATGATGAATGAATTTATATATACATTGGTTTAAAGATGTAAATATGAAGATTATCTGTCGTCTGCTTATTTGTCTCGTCAGAAAACAAACAACCTGTATGTCATACATTGCAACTTGGCTTAGTAGTTGGTAGCAAAGATCGAGTTGCCCAATGGTGATGATTTGGCGGCCAAGTTTTTGCAGGTGACTGCGAGACCAAGGTTACGGCTGATACATTTACCAAGTCCTAGCTTTTGGCAGTTGATCAATTGTCCAAGATATTGTGAGAAACATGCTTCACTTTGGAGCTTCAACATCGATACCTCCTTCAAACGTCTGCACTCAGAGTCGTCTTGTGCACACTTTACCAATTGCATGCATGGTGCAAACATGGAAATGGACTTGTCATTGTTCTCCAACATAGCTATTGAATTTTTGTTAGTTTGACCGCTTACCTCTATTCATTTATAAATGCTAGATGTGTTACATACCTTGAGTTTGCTTGATAACCTTTTCAGTCAATCCAACTTCTCTCTTGGCATCCTTCTTCTCTTGCTTGGCCTTCTTCTTGTCCTCCTTTTTGGATTTCTTGTCTTCCTTGCTCTTGGTCTTCAACTCCTCCTTGTTCTTCTTCTTGTCTTCCTTTGCCTTCTTCTTCTCCTCCTTAGACAACTTCTCCTTCTTGTCACCCTTATCCTTCTTCTCTTTCTTGTCTTTCTTATCCTTCTTATCCTTCTTGTCCTTCTTATCCTTCTCGTCTTTGTCTTTCTTATCACCCTTCTCCTTTTTATCTTTCTTATCCTTCTTCTTTTCTTCTTTGCTCTTCTTCTTGTCTTCCTTGTCCTTGTTCTTCTTGTCCTTCTTGTCCTCCTTGTCCTTGTTCTTCTTATCCTTCTTCTCTTGCTTCTCCTTGTCTTGGTCTAGACCAAACCAGGCCAACTCTTTCTTGGTCTGCTTGGAAGACAACTCGGTTGGCTCGAACGATCTTACAGTAGAGAACTGAATGAACATCTTGGCAAAACAAGGAACACTGTCCAAGTACACCACCATCCTTGAAAAGACCAGTAGACTGTCCAATGTATTTCTGGAACAAAGAGCTATCAACAGAGGGAGTAGCATTATTACTACCACTACTAGTAGACTTTGCTGGGGAAGAGGTAGCAGTAGGAGCAGAAGCAGAAGCAGTAGTAGTAGTATTACCACTTGAAGGATTATTACTCACACTTTGTTTGTCAGACATTTTATTTTTTATTAACAAATACAAATATTCAAATACAAATAGATAATATAATTATAGTTATAATAATTACTAATACTAATAATTTAAAGATAGAGAGAGAGATAATATATTAATAAACAAAGAGTGTTATAAATGATTTTTGAACATCCAAGCTCATCTGTTATAAACCATATTAATCAAATCATCATTTTTTAACCAAAAATAAATTATTAATTTCCAATCACAAAATTGTGTGTTTTATTTGAAGTTATCAAGGCATGGTTTTTTTTCTCAAACTGGTCAAAATTTACAATTGTAATTACACCACAAAATCTAAATAAAACAGTGCCAAATAACCTTATGAAAATTCGACAATTTATCATTAAAGTCTTAAAAAGACAAAAAACAAAATTTAGTAACATGGATTATTCAAATGCATGACCCAGAACCCCAGATGGAGATGAACATCAATCTAAACATGAATAAAAAATTTAACTATATTATATATTGAATTTGAATTGAATTGAGTTGATTATTTATTTATTTATTTATTTAAACCAAAAATAAAAGATAAATAAAATATTTGTATCTTTAGAAAACATAATAATACTATTATTTTAATATTAAACAAGCTAAATATTATTGTTTGATTTAGATGAGTTTCAAAAGATTGATTTTGTAATGTTTCATCACCAACACAACTTAGAATCAATCAATCATCTATCCCCAAAATAAATAAAATGATCTCATATGAAAAAAAGTATCTAGATATAAATGATTTTTTTAATTTTATTTTTTTGAGTAAATTTTATTCCCAAAGCTCCAAAAATATTATAAAATAATAAAAATTGAGGTTTGATTTGTTTCTTTCTCATTTTTTAACCCTAAATGATTAACTCTTTCTTTCGACTAACCAATCCCTCAATTCCTCAAAATCCATCACAATCATTAGCACTACACTGTTTAATCATATAAATATTACCATATCAATTATCAATTAAGCTATACATATAAATTATTAATTCTTTATTATTAGTTAATAATAATTGGTGGTCGGTTGGTTGGGTCGCAGGTATTGAACCTTCCTTTGTCCTCAAGATTATTTTTTAGCCAACATTTTAAAATTTTATTTTCAATTTTAAATTAATTTAAAATATTGCAAAAAAATAGCCAATCAAAACGCTTGCAATAGGATTGGAAATCGAATCTCAATGAAAAAATCACACACCAACTGCAACTGCAATAGTAAACAACAACAGCAGTTAGCACTACCAACAAATCCACAGAACATCATAGTAATTAATAGCAATAATATTGATTGTACGACTACAAATAATAATAATATAGATAATATAGATTATAGTATAATAATGATAGTAGCAGTCACAGTGGTGTCAAGAGTAGATTAACAAAAGAGATATATAATGAATAGCATTAGCAATATGAATAGTAAACAACAGTCATGGCCATTCTCATGGCAATGGTGTGCAGTGCCAATGGACATCATCATAATAATCACCATTCTTACTTCATTCAAAAGGTCGTGTCAACGATGACAATGAGGATAATTTTGAATTCGATGGTGATGAAGATGAATTTTCAGATGATATTTGAAAAATACCGCAAGCGGAAATGTTTCGGTTGACAAGCACATCAATGGAAATGGAAATGGAAATAGTGACAGTAAAGCATTCTTGATTAGCGAATTGATACATTTTGCAGGCACTTGGAGATTTGGATCAGTTATCGCTGTATTTTGATAAGATCTTCGTCAAAGTACCCGTCAATTATGACGCGATCATTCATCAATGAGGTCGACGAAAAATGGAAATACAGCACTGGCAAATGGGCATGCTACAGAAAAGCATTTTCAACGTAGTAAAATACCTGATTTCAAAAGGTGCCGACCGCAAGATATACCAATACCCGACCCAGAATCAGACACCACTTCACTGGGCATGCTTGTCGGGCGACCCACATTTAGTTTACTACTTGGGTCGGACATGGCGCCGACATCTACAAGCGCGACAAACGTGGACTGAACTCACTGCTTCTTTCGTCATCCAACCAACAAGATGTACATATCGTACGCTATTCTTATCTACAAAGGAATGTCTGTTTCCTGCAAAGACGATGAGAGTCACACTGCATTGCATTGGGCAGCTTTTTCCGTAGTGTACTGACCGATCTACAATTCAGCCATGCCGGTCAACTGTCTATTAACTTTTGGA